>OX155974.1:18335384-18369384 GCA_944548615.1 Micropterix aruncella | reverse complement strand
AAGTATATATATATATATATATATATATATATATATATATATATATATATATATATATATATATATATATATATATATATATATATATATATATATATATATATATATATATATATATATATATATATATATATATATATATATATATATATATATATATATATATATATATATATATATATATATATATATATATATATATATATATATATATATATATATATATATATAAATATATATATATATATATATATATATATATATATATATATATATATATATATATATATATATATATATATATATATATATATATATATATATATATATATATATATATATATATATATATATATATATATATATATATATATATATATATATATATATATATATATATATATATATATATATATATATATATATATATATATATATATATATATATATATATATATATATATATATATATTTAAAAATCGATTGAGTGCACAACTTTTTAATTGTAAGAGTAAACTGCAATAATGTAGTGACTATGTATTTTGATAATATTCCCGTCTGTATTTTTATTATAATTATTATTACATTATCATTTATTACTTTGTTTATATTCTTGACTATTCATTATGATTTTTTAAATAATATTTATATTTTGTAATTAATTTTCTAATATTTTTGTATCTGCTTAGTAATTATTTTTGTATGTATTTTGAAATTATTTTTGTATCTGTTTTGACTATTATTATTATTTTTTAGAATAGACTGGAATAGAAAAAAACTGTACTAAAGATAACATTACATATTATATAAAAACACTGGTTTTAAAAAACAATATGCACAAATGGCGGACTTATCACTATAGCGATATCTTGCAGTCGACCATTTGATAACCTGTTTTTTAATTGTCAACGTAAAATACACAACGAAGTGATAACGTTAAATTTAAAATAAAGTAATACAAATATATGTCAATAAGTTATGTCAGGGTTACAAAATACCATTTTTTACTATCATGCCCAGGAATTGATAAAAGAGAGTATAAGATGGGCGTATTTTGTTAGGGGCTGTGTGAAACCAAAGGCTTTTAATTTTTATTATATTTTAAGTTACTTGAATCAGCTTATTGATAATTTATATGACATTTTGTAAGGTAATTCTCAGTTAAGGCAATTTCATTACAATTAACTACGATAATATTTGATAGATTTCTCAAGATGAAATTTATTGAAATAAATTGTCTACCTTAGAACAAGCGGTAGCCCAGTTAGGTTTTGGCTATTGTAAATTAAAACAATTGAAAATTTGAAAATGAATAAATTAATTTAAATTTGAATTATAATGAGCTTTATAAAATAGAACCAACGATTTTAATACTTACCATATACATTGATATTATCTATTTATTTATAATAATTGGTACATAAACAATATTGTAACAAATACGAAAAATATTACTAATATTTTTCCTAGGTATTTTATGTATACTGGCTTATACTGCCCTATGTGTATATCCTATGTATACTATCCTATAGTATCCTAGCATAATATTCTATTTGTGTATTTTATTTGGGTGTGTGTAACCATTGATTTTATATAAAATCAATGGTGTAACCTATGTATGTGAACTTATTATCCTATGAGCATAATATCTTATGTGTATCCAATTTGTAATAAATTATTGCCTGACGATTCATTAAAAGGGTATTGATATTAAAATTATTAAAATGAATTATTATTATTAAAAAATATAACAAAAACTTGTCATCTGTGGATAGTGATAGAAATTAACAAAAAATAAAAAAAACCTTTTTAATAAGCCATTAAATTACATTAAAAAAAGAGGTCATTTAAAATTTTTATAATCTCAAGAAATAGACTTACAATAAATTTATAAAAAAATAGTTTCATCAAATTAGTTTAATATTTTAATTGTACCAGTTCACAATTGTTTAACAATTGTTGCAACT
Organism: Micropterix aruncella; assembly: GCA_944548615.1. Lineage (NCBI taxonomy): Eukaryota > Metazoa > Arthropoda > Insecta > Lepidoptera > Micropterigidae > Micropterix > Micropterix aruncella. The sequence continues at coordinate 18,367,417 of OX155974.1, read as the reverse complement.
TTCCAAAGAAAGGAAAGTTATGTGTTTAGGATTCATGTATGTATGTCTTCCGTTTCTTTGTTCCGCCATAACTTCTAAACGCTTAAGCCGATTTAGAAGTCTGTGGTATTGTTAGAATCGTTATGTCATGTCCCGAGTGTAATAGAGTACCTTAACTGTTCAAATACTAAGTGAGTATTTGAGTAAATGTCCAAATGTATCGTGTTTGGTATCAAAATAAAATTTTAATAGAGTATATTTCGGAAAATATATGCATCTATACTGATGAATACATAAACCAAAAATAAATCTTTAAAAACCGTTTTTCTTACTCGAGCACCAAAGGCAACAGATTAAAGTGGCGTAGAACAAACTTTATTATCTTACAAAACTTGCTTTTTAGCACGCTTTGAACAATTTTTGAACGCAAAATGATTTTTTTTTCTAATAATTCTTAATACAACAATTCTCTTTTTGTAAGGGCAGTCGTGTTTTTTAATATTTTGAATTATTGTTCATGTTACCGGTTCAAGTTACTACCTTAAATCGTGTGGTAGAATGTTTGAATACGTGATTTTATAAATATTTATCAATAAATAGATTAAAAATGGACTCACCGCGCACGATATTAACACTGCGAAAATAAACGATATTATCTTAAGGTTGGCCATGGCGACCGCCAGGAGCAGCGTCAAGATTTGATATGCCGAGAGCAAACTACAGAGAAGAATACAACATAATTGGCCACTGACACGGAGCTAGTGTTGTATTGAATGGTTTTTGGTTAAATTATCGTACCAATATATGAATACAGGTTTAATGGCATCCCTTTATCGCTAGCGAACGATCGCCCTCCATCCACATCTCAAAGATAAAGCCTATCCTTTTGCAAAATAAAATAATATGTCTTCATTAAAGACAAATTAAAGCAAAAACTATGAATTATTGAATCGTCTCTCAAATACAGGATGACAGATGGAAAATTTGTTTTAAAATTCGAATGTATTTGTTTTAAAATTCGAATGTAATGAGCAACCTTGATCGTCCTTTCAAAGAGTCCTTCCACCGCGTGAAGGTGAACAGTGAAGCCGTTCCGGGTGACGGCATTTGCGAGATCATGGTATTTATTTAATTTGTACTCGTGGTCATTTTGGGACATTTGATTCCCATGGAACAGTTAATTCTACGATAAGGACCATCTTCCGAGATAGAGAGTAAAGAGTTATATCTGGACGCAGGGCTGTGCATCCGAGACTTTCAGGGAATTTATACTGCTTAAGACCGAATCGACCTCCAGAATCCAATTTGAAGCTTTCTCGAATATTGAGAAAGGTTTTGTAATAACCTGTTTTTTTTTCCTTTAGAGCCATCCCGCACAAACTCTATTGGGGGTTTGGAGGGTGCCGTCAAACCCTTGTTGGCATGAACCACTGAGAGACTAATTACCTCGCGAATAACAGCAAGAACTTTGCCGTAGCGGTATGTGTACCGTCCTTGATCTAAGGCTACCTTGCAGCCAGCTAGAATATGTCTGGCTGTGCAAGGGGTATTGCTACAAAGAGGGCATGAACTATCCTCGGCGTAGCTCCAACGAGCGGGGTTACTGGGGTCTGGGCGTATGCTGAAAGGCATTTAAATAAAATTTCAGCATCTCTGGCGTCCAGTCATACAACATTACATTCCAGTTCATTGGAGGAGGAATGCAAAAGTCTCCAATTGTTGTACAATCATTCTGGTATTGAAGGCCAATAACGTGAGCCATACTATTGCTGTCGTAATCTCCCCGCAAGAGAGACTTCTTTAAGTCCACATCGCTCATTGTTGTACCTACTGCTCCCAGACCATTGCCATTCTGGCTGATTTCAGCAAGGAACATTTTGTGAAAATCTACGCGGGCTTTTAGATCATTTGACTCACTGCGGCCACTTATTACGTGCTTCGATATTGCCGGATCCTTGGAATTGCTTAGAATCGAAGTTTTCGTTATTCTGGAGTATATATTTCAGAATGTACCGAGTCCAATTATTCATGTCTAATACTAAGGAGATAACAATAGGTTCAGGCAGATTCCTTTCTCCAAGGAAGTGAAGTATCTGGGAGTCACGCTCGACCAGAGACTCACTTGGAACAGCCACCTAGACAAAACAATTCACAAAGCTAAAAATGCTTTGGGTATAAGCAGAAGACTGGCAAGGAAAAACTGGGGCCTTAACCCTAAGATCTCCCACTGGCTATACACTGCCATTGTGAGGCCGATAATCTCGTACGCTTCGGTGGTATGGTGCAACAAAGCCAACCAGAAAACTGTGATTACCAAACTAAACAATATCTAAAGGACGGCGTGCCTCATGACAACTGGCGCAATGTCCTCCACTCCTGGAGCAGCTCTAGATGCACTGCTGAACTTACCGCCCCTACACATTCATTTCCAACAGGTGGCGAAAGCCAGCATGTACAGGCTATCTTCCCGAGAGAAGGTAAACTGGATCTCACAAGCACTAAGATCAGTTCTTGACTCAGTCAGTGAAAATCCAACCCTCAACATGGTATCAGACACCATGCTTCCACTCCTAAACTTTGGAAAACATTTTACAGTGGAACTGCCGCCCAGAGACGACTGGCTAAAAAGTCAACTGCAATGGGAGGCCGGTAGCCTTAAATGGTATACTGATGGGTCCAAATCGGGACTGGACGTAGGCTGCGGTATATATGGATAGAACGCCCAGGTCCGCGTTTAATTCGAACTGAATTACCGCTGTAATACAAAAGGTAGTCGCGTAAGCGACTTTCGGACCCGTAACCAGTCGGGAGGACGGAGGTATCCTGAAGGTTAACTCCAGACGGAAATGTCCTACTAAAAATGGTAGTTAGGGGGACTGGCTCCCCGCTGCGTACGTTTCCTGGTGCCTCGCCGTAAGGCGTTGCGTCTAACGGGCTTGTTAGCGGAGCTAGACGAATAGATTGTCTTGTCTCTAAGTCTTCCACCTTCATCCCACGGCTGAAAGAACGATCACATATCGTTATACCAGCCTGGGGTGACGGGTTCGCCGGTTGTAGTCGAGACCGTCCTACTGCAATCTATTACGCTATATAGTCAATGGTATGAAGTTCAGTGTTGAAAACATGATTTTATGATCGTTCGCATATAAAAACTATCGTATTAATGACATCCTTATTTCTTTGTCGTCAAGCATTTTAATTAGCCAATACGTGACCAATACCAATAAGTAAGCATTCTGAAGTGAGTTCTTTTTTACAAAGGTAAGTTGCTTAACTGCTAAGCAACAAGTGCGAATTTCAATTTCAGTGTTATTTTATGGTAATTGTGCTGTTTTACAATTTGGACATGGAGTTTTACATATTTTTATTCCGGCACAACATGCCTAAACCCCCCTTACGCCCCTAAACCCAACAACCCCACTACCAAACAAACCTTCCAATCCCCAAACCAAACCCCTTCACTACCCCTAAACCTCCCCCCCAAACACCACACCCCAAAACCCCTTTTGCGTAATAAACACTTAGGTATCTATTAAACAGCACTCTAGATAACGCGGGATAGGAACGCACGGAAGAAAAAGAATATGTACAATCTGATCAACTTCTTTGCAACGCACGACAATTTATTTAGTATCACTTATCTATTTTTCTTAATTAAATTTTATTAAATTACAACTATAAATGTATATATTTATTACATAGCTATATTTTTTATAAAATTGGTATATTTATGTGTATATACAGGTGGTGGGTCCAAATAATTTATTAAAAAAAAACACTTCATTTCTTAAAATGGCATAAAAATATGCACATCTAGAGACGGGCCAAATTATCGCCTAGTTAGATGTGCTATTGGCAGTAAAGGTCATGTAAGATGTGTTAAACCTCCCTATATTAATTATTAAATAATTTATATAATTATTATAAGATTACATGACCTATGAATGAACTGTATACCTAATCCTATGTACCTAAATAAATAAATAAAATAAATAAATTGTCAACCGGAAATTTATACATAGCAACAAGTCTTGAGTACTTGTTCTATTTTCTTCGAAGTTAAAGCATTCTAGATAAGTAATGCGGGATAGGACCCCACGGAAGAAAAAAAAATACATCCGACCCATCCCCCCCCCCCCTTCAATAGTGCTTGATTACGACAGCAAATCTAGTTTTGACAACTAGAGTTGTCAACTACAACGGGCAAACCCGTCACCTCAGGAAGTTTTAACAAAATGTACGTTCTGTCTCCCGTGAGGTGAGCGCAGAAGACTTAGGACAAAACAATCCACCGTCAAGCTCCGCCACCTGCCCGTTAGAGGCCAACACCTTACGGCGAGGCACCGGGAAAGGTATGCAGCGGGCAGCCTCGCCCCCTAACTACCAGTTTTGGCAGGATATCTCCGTCTGGAATTAACCTTCAGGATACCTCCGTCCTCCCGACTGGCTTCGGGTCCGAAGTCGCTTACACGACCTCTACCTGTTGTATTACAGCGGGAGCTAATGGGCCCTTGCTGAGTTGGCCACGAAGACCCATTCTGTTTCAGGGTCGGTCACACTCACGGGTCAACACCCATCCGATGGCCTCCACGGATGGGGTGCGAGCCTGGGTAGGACACTGGGTCAATCCAGTCTCCCCTGGGAACAATCCTCTGGCGCTCCTGGACGGTCTGCGCACCGAGCGGCGCAAGCCAATCGATTGTGCTCTCCGACTAACAATCGGGGGAGTCTGGAAACTGTACTGTTTCCTATAGAGCGGGGGTAGTTGTCTACCTTACGGCGACTGCTCTTGAAATGACCATTGGCCATCCGATCCCGGTTCAGAGTCGGGCAAAGGACGCCTTGGTCCGCGACAGATTCGGTGCACTCCGTTTCACCGCTTCGTAAGGGAGAGGACCGCGCAAGCGACCTCGAACTCGGAACCAATCGAGAGACCGGAGAAATCTGGTCACAATTGGAAGTGAGGGCGCGAGTATCTCGAGCCCGCCGGGTTTATTCCTGGCTCACTCGCGGTAAGGCGTTGGACTCTCACGGGTTGTGACGTAGCTGGACGTAGAATGTACTGTTCACTGCAGGGCGATAGAACGACTAATCGTTAAAACGTCCTGTGGTGACGGGCTCGCCCGTTGTAGTTGACACCCCCAAGATGTTGTATTACAGCGGTAATTCAGTTTGAATTTATCGCGGACCTGGGCGTTCTTTGCCCGTAGTGCCACACGGGGTCGAGTGGTCCAAGGTCATTTCAAGAGTGGCATGACAACATATCAACATCCACCCCCGCTGCTTAGGAAACAGTATATTACCATAGTCTCCAGACCCCTTCAGAAATTATTCAGAATTCACAGCCGATTGGCTTCGCCGACCGGTGCGCAAACCGTCCAGTGGCGCCGGGATGCAATCCCGCCGGCAGAAACCGGTCCACCAGCTCTGAGGCCTGAGACACGGGAGTCTTACCCGGGGTAGCCTTCCACTCGAGGAGGCTTCTGAATAGGAGCTCAATCGTGAGTTTGAGCCGATCCGAGAACAAAATGGATTTTGTAACACAAGCTGCACGAAACCGTTCACCACCATCTAGTTTCGACAGAGAGAGAGGCGGTGGGGGGGGGGGGACGGTAAGAAAGCCAACGAGGTTTATTCGCACACCTATTCAGCCACATTAACACCGACAGCCGATTGATGTTCGGCTGTTCGTATATATTCGGCTTCGCTGGTGTAGCCCGTCCACCTCTGTCTGTGAAAGGAATTTTTCTGGGGAATTCCCCTGGCAAAGACATAATACACACCGCACGCATTCAAAAGTCAACTTAGGATGCATCCCAAAATCAAATGAACAACAACAAGGGTTGTCGTTTACAACGGGCGAGCCCGTCACCACAGGAAGTTTTAACGATTATTCGTTCTATCTCCCTGGAGTGAGCGTAGAAGACTTGAGGACAAAAACAGTCCACTATCTAGCTACGTCACAAGCACGTAAGAGGCCAACGCCTTAACCGCGAGATAGCTAGGAATGTTACCTGGTGGGCACTCACGCCCTTACTTCCAATTGCGACCGGATAACTCGATTGGTTACGAGTTCGAGGTCGCTTGCGCGGTACTCTCCCTTACGAAGCGGTGAAATGGTGTATACCGAGTCTATCGCGGACCACGGCATCCTTTGCCCGGCTGTTCACTCAGGATCGGGTAGCCGATGGTCGTTTCAAGAGCAGTCGCCGTAAGGTCCGCAACCACCCCCGCCCGGAAACAGTACTGCTTCCAGACTCCCCCGACTGTTAGTCAGAGTGCGCAATCGATTGGCTTACGCCGCACGGTGCGCAGACCGTCCAGGAGCGCCTGAAGGTTGATTCCCAGGGGAAACTGACCATAAGGCCAGAGTCCTACCCAGGCTCGCACTTTATGCGTGGAGGCCGTCGGATAGGTATTGACCCGTGAGTGTGACCAACCCTGAATAGAATGGGTCTTCGTGGCCAACTCAGCAAGGGCCCATTAACTCCCTGAACAATCGATAGTACGACGCGTCCTGGGTGCTATGTGTTTTAGTGATATAAGGTACTTCACACTTGAAATTAGCTCCACATAAATTGCCGCCCGGGGCAGGTACAGGTTTTCCCCCTTCCCTCTTCCCTATATCCGTGGCTGCAAGAAATATGAAAGTATTTAAGAAGACACATATTAGGACCTTGCATTGAAAAACTTCGATTTCCTAAGAAATACCGTAACTTATATTTCTAGTCATTTGACTTATATTTCTAGTCATTTAACTTATATTTCAAAATGCAAAGCGTGATCGTGATTAGGCTTCAATTATCAGTCTGTGTCATTTCGTTAAAGTGTCAACAACGGTAATTTTGTGAGCTTCGAAGATGTCGACATTTGAGCCGACAAAACGTCATTTGCGGGAAGCAATGCTTTTCTGCTTTCATCTTAAGAAAACTGCCGAAGACTGTCATAGATTGCTGCTGGAGGCTTACGGGGAATTTACTCCGTCAGTAAGGACTGTTGAGGCTTGGTTTCTCCGATTCAAAAGTGGTGATTTCGACGCGCAAGACAAAGAGCGCCCAGGCCAGCAGCAAAAATTTGAAGAAGCCGAATTGGAGTCCATACTCCATGAAGATTCGAGTCTGACACTGGAAAAACAGGGAAGTGCTTAATGTTCATCCCACAACCGTTCCGAGACGTTTAAAATCTATGGGAGTCATTCAAAAGGAAGGGTATTGGGTTCCTCACGAGTTGAAGCCGAGAGCCTTTGAAAGACGTTTCATGACTTGTGAAATGCTCCTTCGCTGTCAAAAAAGAAAAGGTTTTCTCCGCCGAATAATCACCGGAGACGAAAAATGGAATTTTTACGAGAACCCCAAATGCAAAAAATATCGCTCGTACCCGGTGAATTACTTCCATCGACCTCAACAGCCACGCCGAAGAGAGACATCCACGGATCCAAGGTAATGCTTTGCATTTGGTGGGACCAAAAGGGTGTCATCTATTATGAGCTGCTGAAACCGGGAGAAACCATCGCGGGTGATCGCTATCGAGCTCAGCTCAAGAATTTGAGCGATGCTGTGAAGATAAAACGGCCAGAATACGCTAAAAGGCACGACAAGGTAATTTTCCAGCATGACCATGCTCGAACACACGTCGCGATGCAGGTCAAGAACTTCCTGCAAACGCTTTGCTGGGACATCCTACCTCACCCCCGTACTCCCCAGATATTGCGCCATCCGACTACTATTTGTTCCGGTCAATGGCCCATGGCCTTTCCGAGCAGCGCTTCCAGTCTTTCGAGGATATTGAAAAATAGCTGGATTAGTGGATAGCCTCCAAGGACGAAGACTTCTTCCGCCGGGGAATCTGTCTCTTGCCAGAAATATGAGAGAACGTCATAGCTAGCGTCATAGTCGAAATTTTCCTTCTCGACATCAAGGAAGATCTAGCCACCAGGGTAGAAAGGCTGCAAAATGTCTGCATTCGATTCATTTACGACCTAAGAAAGTTTGACCATATTACGGAGTACAGAAAGAGACTTAGAAAGGCAATATAAATCACTCAAAATTCCTTCTGATACAATAAATACCTTCTGATATACTTTCAATCGACTTTCAATACGGAGATAACCCGCAAGTTGACACCGCCTCCTCACATCAAACAACTTGGAGTCTAGTGAGGGGTGGCCCGTTACAAAGCCAACGACTTATCCGCGAGGTAACCAGGTAAGTTATCCAGCGGGTTTACACTCACGCCCTTACTTCCAGTTGCAACCAAATTACTCCGGCCTCCCAACTGGTTACAGGGTTGAGGACGCTTGCCGCTTGCGTGGTCCTCTCCCTTACGTAGCAATGAAACCGAATCTATCGCGGACCACGGCATCCTTTGCCCGGATGTTCCCGGTATCGGGTAGCCGATTGGTCGTTTCAAGAGCAGCTGCCGTAAGATGAAAAACTACCCCCGCTCTACAGGAGACAGTACTGTTTCCAGACTACCCGGCTGTCCAGGAGCGCCCGAAGAACGATTCCTAATGGAAGTGGCCGGCAGGCCAGGATCCTTATCTACTTGCCGGGAAAGTCTTGGAGTGAACGGATGCGAGAATCGACTCTATGTCGACTCTTTCATTTTTTGAACTCTTGAGTGGAACGAATTCAAAACTCGAACTCGTGTCGACTCTTTTGTTCGAGTCGCCCATGACTAGATACAGCTCCGGTTGATTAATAACAAAGAATGACAGCCAGTATGATTGTATAATTTTTGTGACACAAAAACCTTGATCACATTTTTAAGCTATTTTATAGCTTTTATCGCGGGCCTAGGCTAGCGCGGCGACCGAATGAAGAAATTTCTTAACGAAAATGAATGATTTTAAACTGATAATTACGTCTAAACGAGTACTGCTTACGATTCGAAAAAAATATATCTTAAACAAGAACATTTTCGTAATATTCTTAGCTTTGAATATTTTAGATTTTGTTTATATTGAAATAGAAATAGAAATAGAAATATTTTTATTGTCCGAAATTGTGGTGGTACATTTATGGTGATAATGCGTAAAACTATGTATCTCACAATTACCTGTTATTAAAACAGATTGACAAATTTACTTATCTGCTAAATTGACTTATCTGCTAATTATAATATCTTATTAAAAAAATACGTGTGGCACTCGGGGACTGCCGCGGTAAAGCTATTGCATAGCATTTTTAACAACTTATGCAGTTATAATAATTTATTTATTATATTTATTTTATTTTTTCTGATATCAGATAACTGCGCTCTATCGGAAAACGTTGAAATTATTCCGAATCATTTGCGGCTGCGGTAGCAAACGATTCGGAATAATTTAAACGTCTTCCGATAGAGAATTTTTCACTCACGGTTTTTTCACTCACGGGTCACGAATTTTTTATTCGATAAAGCAAAAAAACGGATTATTCGAAAAAATCGTAGATAAAAAGATAGATAATTAAATTATCTTTAAAATGGTGCAGGTTTCATAATAATACGCCAGATAGTATTTGCGTAGTAGTCATTTTTGTGTTCGGTTAGACCTAATTTGACAAATTAATTACACTATTTAATATAAACAAAATCTAAAATATTCAAAGCTAAGAATATCAAGAAAATGTTCTTGTTTAACATATATTTTTTTCGAATCGTAAGCAGTACTCGTTTAGACGTAATTATCAGTTTAAAATCATTAATTTTCGTTAAGAAATTTCTTCATTCGGTCGCCGCGCTGGCCTAGGCCCGCGATAAAAGCTATGCAATAGCTTAAAAATGTAATTATTTCACTGGTTTAACATGAAAAAATCTAAACAGACCGGATAAGTGAACTAACAGTAGAAGACCATTAGAAAAAATAATTCACCAATAATATAGAAACTAAAGAAAAAATCAAAATCAAGGAATAATCGAAATTCCGGCTATAAATATGAAATGTATATAATTTAAAATGTAACAGTAGAAAACAATTAATAAAAAATAATTCACCAATAATATAAAAAATAATGAAAAAAATCAAAATCAAGGAATAATCAAAAATCCGCCTATAAATACGAAATGTATGTAATTGAAAATTTGTAATCTTCCTAATTGAATTATTGTAAAAACAAAATGAAAATGCATGCCTACAATATAATATTATGAGAAATATTCGTTTAATGTGTAATTAATTTAATTAATAATTACATAGTGTAATTAATTTGTGAAATTAGGTCTAACCGAACACAAAAACGACTACTACGTAAATACTATCTGGCGTATTATTATGAAACATGCACCATTTTAAAGATAATTTAATTATCTATCTGTTTATCTACGATTTTTTTAAATAATCCGTTTTTTTTGCTTTATCCAATAAAAAATTCGTGCGCGGCGCTCTATCGGAAGACGTTTAAATTATTCGGAATCATTTGCTTCCGCAGATGATTCGGAATAATTTCAACGTTTTCCGATAGAGCGCAGTTATCTGATATCAGAAAAAATAAAATAAATAAAATAAATAAATAATTTTAATTGCATAAAATATATAAAAAGAAATGTTAAATGATCCATAAGTTGTTAAAAATGCTATGCAATAGCTTTACCGCGGCAGTCCCCGAGTGCCACACGTATTTTTATTTATTAATTTATTTATTTACACAAAAATATTAGGGAATTATTTTTACAGAATGATTTTGCGTCACTCCTAACTAGGCAGTGGCTGGTCTCAGGAACACGCCAATTTTATATTATATTTTTTGAAATGTTAAATTTTAAAATTTAGTTTCATGAAGATGATAAGAAATTGTTATTGTTAATTTTTTTAAATAATCATAAAAATCAGAATAATCATTAAATTATGAGAGTGGTAGAATATAATTATAAAATAAATTTAAATACAAATTTAAGTACAGGGGGAAAGGGGGTGGTTGGGGGAGTTGGCGGGGAAGGGGGTGAGGGGGGGTGGGAGGTAAAGGAAGAGGGGTTGAGGGGAGGAGTTAAAGGGAGAGGTGAGGAGGGAGTAGAGGGCTGGGGGAGGGATGGGAATAGTGGTCCAGGGTGGGTGGGAGGAGGATAGTCGGGGAAGGGAGAGTGGGAGTTAGTGGAGAGGGGAGAGTAGGGAGAGAGATGATTATGGGGGTATGTGATGAACGGGGGGGAAGGAGGAAAAGGGCAATTTAGGGGTGGAAGGGCTTAACTGGGGGGTTTCGGGTGGGGGGGTTAGGGGGTGTCTGCTTGCCGGGAAAGTCTTGGGTTGATACAACTGTTTTTTTTACTTTCCGGGCCACCGACCGACCAGGAAGGAAGTACTGTAAAAGCACCTTTTTTCTCAGAATGAAAGTGGATGTAACTATTTTGAGCCCCCCACAGGATGATTGGGTCCATTTAAATGGTCTTTATCGTCTCAGAGGCTGAAAATGAATATTTTCGTCTTCATCTCGTTTTTTTTAAACGCATTGACAATACTTTCCCTCCAGGTCGGTTGGTAATTCATTCATCCAAAATAGATTTGTTATTTATTATTTATTTAACAACAAATCAACATTACATTATACACCATTTCGTTGAAATGTAATATAACATAACATAAACATTTTATTATTTTAGGTACATACTCATGTTTTTAAATAGGCTCAAATATACAAGTAGAGGCATTCAAAAATAGTAAAAGTAATAGTACATTAAAAATATATAAAAATAAAAGCTATGCAATAGCTTAACAATCGATCTTATCCTAGCCTAAACAGGTAGCGTCCATACCTTGAAGAGATGTGGGCTCGCTGTAAAAATGTCTAGGTCTGACGATGCCGAACATACCGCATTTATGTGTCGAGACTCCATCGACTTAAGTTGGTTCGCTTGGACGGCTCCGCAAATAGAGTATGTGACCGAGCTCGATTATAGTTATCCGGAACAAAGAGACAAACCTTCGCTAGCATTCTAGGATTATCATCTTCGCTTCGGACCAGTTTAAAAACGTAGGCCATGGTGGGCATATCTCTACGCAATTTAAGGGAATTATAGCCCACCATGCCTAGTAAAAAATAAGACGTGGTTATATAAAGTTTCTCATGTGGAGTCCATATAACTGCATTCTTTTCCAATCTACCTACTTCTAACATTTAAATTATACAATGTATCCATAACCCGGCCATTGAAAAACTACTTAAGCTTCGGAATAACGAAACGTAGTAAATTGAAAGAAGACTTGATATAGTAAAATATAAATATAATATAAGACGAACTAATTAAGAGGCCCTGTACGAAATCGATGTGGGCCGTGATACCTCTATAATCAATGGTATAATATAATTATAGGTAGGTAGGATTTTCGGAGCCAAAGAGATAATTCCACCCTTTGGAAGCGCTCGGCGGGGACTAGCTGACTTGAGGCGTGAATCGTATCATAGGCGAGTATCATAACGCGAGAATTAGATTGTTTTAAAAGACTTTATTGCCAATTTTAATTAATGTTTTGCATTTTTTTTTGAGGAAATGGATTGATATTGAACTGAAGTTTATTTCTGTTGTTTTTATTTTATGAACGAGAGTTCTAAAAGGCCAAAATCAAAAGCAATTCTTCACCCATTTTCTAAAAAATTTGACAAAGTTAAATATTTTTCTTATCAACAATTTTATATGAAAGAAGTAAAAAGTGATTCACTCATTATATAGAGTACTTTCACAACAATACCTTTTAATTTTTTCATACTGTTTAGATGTCAAAACGATTCGTAAATATGTTATATTCTAAACCTCTTACAGCACAAATTGACAAACAGTCGCCGGTTTAAGGTCAATTAATCAAAATTCTATAATAATTTTCAAAAAAGTAGCTCACTCATTAGACAATAATATAAATGTTTTTTTTTATGTTGTCCAATAAAACTTATAGAAATACAGTATTTTAACCTTAAATTCACATCTGCCAAATTACGTAAATTCACGAAATGCTCAAAATTTCGTGTACGGCCTCTTAACAATTACTCTAAAAAATTCGGATATTCATTCGCATAACACTCGGAACAAACAAAACTTGCGTCCTTACAAAGTACGACTGAGTAAGGTTAGAAATAGTTTCCTGTACCAGTCCAACCTTTTTTATAATAAGGTTCCATTGTGCGTCAGGGGTCATGGGAACGTTCATTTTAACCCATATATGCCCAGAACTATTTTGGGATTTCGATTTTGGTTATTTTCACATAAGTTTATGTTCATAGGTCCCTATAACAATAAACGGGTCAATTTTAACAAGGTCAAACGAGGTGAGGGACCTGGGAATTACATTTGATACGCAGTTGAACTTCCGTGCACACATTACAAATATTTGCAATCGTGCTAGCAAAATGGTCGGTTTTGTTATTCGCATATGCAAACAGTTTAATAATATTCATGTAATGTTTCTACTATATAATTGTTTAGTCCGTAGCATACTTGAATATAACTCGGTCATCTGGTGTACAAGTGAAAATAAATACATTCAGATGGTAGAGCGTATTCAAAGAAATTTTTTAAGATATATTTATTACAGAAAATACAATATTTATCCATACTTATTTCCGTCAGATTTTGTGCTAGGAATGGTAGGATACAACAGTCTTGAAACTCGTCGATATATTTCACTAATTATATTTGCATATAAACTTATTCAAGGAACGATTTATTTGCCAGAGATACTATGTAAGTTTGAATTGTACGTACCGGTAAATTACACAGCGAGGAGATCGCATCTATTGTTTAATGTGCCGTACCACCGTATAAATATTTTTGTAGACAGGCCAGTGGGAAGGGTTATAGCTCTTCTTAATTCCTTACCCACTGAAATAGATATGTTTTGTACATCCCTTTGGCAGCTAAAAAGGCATCTCCCTGCTATCTCATGTTTATCATAATCTGTCTTTTATTTAGTTTTATATTTTTATGTTTTTTTCTTGTTCAATGTTAGCATTAATTTAGTTATGTAGTCATTTATTTTTAGACTTACACTCCAGCTTTAATATTCAAGGGCGAATTGGATTCATCTGTAATGCCCTTGAATACTATTTGAAACTAATAAATAAATAATAAATAAATAAATAAATGAGAAAGTCGAAAAAGTGAAAAAACTCGGCATTTCTAACTTGTACCTACTTGTCATACGGAAAAATACGGAACCCTATTTAGAAATTGCAAATACCTACTATCATGATTTTTATTAGATTCTCTATCAAAGATAATATTTCGTTTTGCTTATTTACATACAAAAATATTTAGATATTAGCTCATAACCAATAAAATTTTGATGATTTCTCGAAAAAAGAATTTTACCAAAATATCCGCGAAATTATTATATAAAATTCCATGTTACTACACCACAATCACAATTAAATAAATAGAAATTGAAAAAGTTATAATTGATACATAATAATTCTCTTAAACTCTACATAATAATAAAGGCACGATCCTATTACTAAAAAATAATATTTATACGTTTATTTTAAGGACATACAAATTGCATTTTAAACATAACTTCCTTGTATAACCACGATCACAGTCTACACAGAGGCATTTCTACAGAATTTCAATGAACTCTTTTTGGGCGTTTCTTGACATCATTAGTTGAAAACAGACCCCTAAAATCCTGATGACAGGTTTATATATAACGCTTAAAATGCTCCTTACTTCAAAACGCATAAACATATTTTACAAATAAATCATTTACCTAGTCCTTTCATGAATCGAATTATTTATGCGCAGACACATTTCTTTATTTTTCGATGAATTGTAGTCGTATATTTAGACATTGCGTCCATGTAAATGTCCTATTACGACAGAAATTTCCCAAGAATTATACCTAAATGCCTCTTTAGATCTCCCTTTCGCTTATAACACTCACACTCGTACAAGACGAATTCTACAACTTGATATGATATGTTTCTTTAGACTTCCTTTGTATGCAAATGAACGATCGCAATCCGCACAAGATAATTCCTTCAATTTTATATGTACGGCGTCTACATGCTTCTTTAGATGTGATTGTCGTGAAAAGGCGTGACTGCATTCCTGACAAATATATTTCTTTAATTTTAGATGTACGGCGTCTACATGTATTTTTAAATTTTCCTGTCGTGAAAAAGCATGCTCGCATGCCTGACAAATATATTTCTTTATGTTTAGATGTGCGAAGTCTATATGCTGTTTTAGATCTGATTTTTTTGAAAAGGCGTGACTGCATTCCTGACAAATGTATTTCTTTAATTTTAGATGTACGGCGTCTACATGTACTTTTAAATTTTCCTGTCGTGAAAAAGCATGCTCGCATGCCTGACAAATATATTTCTTAATTTTTAGATGTACGGAGTCTACATGCTTCTTTAGATCTGCATGTCGCGAAAAGCTCTGACTGCATTCCTTACAAACGTATCTATTCAATTTCACGTGAACACCACTATTATGTTGCGATAAATATTGTTTACGAGAAAACGCTTTGTCACAATCAGGACACGGAAAGCATTTTTCTCTCTCAGGACGTTCACTTCGTGAATTTCGCTCCGCAGTGCTGCTTGGATCACTGTTTAGTTCCGGTTTAATAAAGCAAGTATCTCCTTCGTAAAATTCTACTATATTTCCTTTGTCATCCGCATGAAAATTTGTTTCGGAACAATCGAGCGCAATCGCGTTAATTGCGACATTTTCACTTTCACTGTGTAAATATTGCTCTGGTTTAATAAAGCGCGTTTCTTCCTCGTGAAATTCAACAATATTTCCTTCCTCATCTGCATTCAAATCCGCCAGCGGAATATTTTCATCTGTGCCATCATAATCCATATTCTCCGTTTTGATAGCGACATTTGTTTCTATTTTCACTCTGACGCTACTGGAATTGCCGGCAGTATTTTGATTCATCGTGATATTTTCAGTTTAACACGATAAAAACTCGCTCAATTTCTTTGGACCTTCAAGGTTTTGACAGTTCCAAATAAGTCTGTGGTTTTGACAGCCATGACTGTTACCAGGAATGAAAAAAATGTTTTCATTTTGGTCGAACTCCATAGAAATAAATTTATTTTTGCTTCCTATTTATTTAATTATTTAGTATATTTTGAAGAATAAATACTTTTATAATACATTGATTATCACTAATATTTTTGCATTATTACTAATCAGAGTATATGTAATATCTTATGCGTACTCCGCATGCTGAATTATTAATTGCGCATGTGCCGTTTATCTCATTATTCACAAAAGAAGTATCAGTATAAAAATTAAAATCCTCAATAATTATACAAAAAATACAATTAAGTTTACAGTAAATTCTGAAAAACCATTAAATGGAAAACGTTATATCAAATATTATCTGAAATAAAATAATGACAACATACGGTAAATTATCAATTTGTCTCAATATGTTATTCTAGCTTCTACCCGCAGCTTTGCCTGCGTTAAAGAGAATTTTTGCCAACGGTTTAAGGCGACGCTAATGGCTGAATTAAATTTACCTTCTTAAGCGTGATAGGCGCGCGAGGGGTAAGGAGCGGAAGACATTGAGAGGTATTTCTTATGCGTTGTCTATATACCTACGGCTAAACTCGTACCGTATGAGACAATTGCCAACTCACGGGCCGGGGTCTGAGGCCGCCATGCAGATCCATCCAAAAATCTTGCGAATAATAACATTATGTATACACTAATGCAGATAACTTTTAGGGATTCTGCCTCTCAGGAACGAATTAGGTAATAATAAGATTTTATCTATTTCTCTTGTTTTATCCCCCGCAAAATAAGAATATTTAGGCATTATTTGTAAACTAGTGTTTATTATTTTAGTTCGAAATATTTTAATTAAAACCTTTATAATTTTTAAGTTTTGCGGAATATTTAATATTGTATTGTTTAATACATATCTAGACCTGGAAATTAAAGGTTGCGGGAAATTAAAGGTTGGAAATTAAACTGCGTATCACTACTGAATTCCCTGGGCGAAAAGAACAGGGTAATTCTAAGATGGGTTCCCGGCCATGCAGGAATCGAGGGAAATGAAAAAGCCAACGAACTTGCTATGGACGGGAGCAAAGGGAACGTTATACGGCCCTGAACCTTGCTGTGGCGTACCAAAAAGCCTTGCAAACCTAATGCTCAAACAAATGTGTTTAGAACAATCCGTCAACCACTGGAACAACACGCCAGGGTTGAATCATTCCAAAGCGCTTATTAAGCCTTACGACCGTGAGACGGCCCGTGAGGCCCTATCGCTAAATAGGAACAATCTACGCATACTGGTAAGGGCGCTCACGGGGCATTGTGGCCTGAACAAACACATGTTCAACCTCAAGCTCAAAGACACAAAAATGTGCAGGTTCTGCCAAGGGGCAGAGGAAACTCCCCTGCACCTCATGTGCGAGTGTGGCCCGCTGATGCGTAAAAGATACGCCCACCTGGTTGGTCACTACCTCCAACCTGAGGAGGTAAAACAATCTGGCGCCAAAAGCCTGCTGCGGTTCTTAAATGACACGAGGCTTAGCGCAGAACTATAGTAGGTGGCGAGCACAATAGATCAGCAATGGTCGCAGTGTTACAAGGCTCATAAAGACCTTAGAAAAGCCCCACTCAACAATAATAATAAATACGTGCCTGATCCGCATAACACAAAAAAAGTCTCCGCTGTATATTTGCTTGACGTATCGTTTTCGAAAGACGGAAGTTAAAAGGACATTATAGGTATTTATAATTACTATTAACTAATTCTAAAAACACGAGTAAGTGCATAATTTACCAACATTTACTACAAAACTATGAAACTTGTACAAAGCTTTACCTACTCAACTATAATTACTTACTTTTTTTTCGAGAGACGAAATGATTTTTGCAGGACGCGAACACAAATTTCATCGCTTGCTATTTAAATCAATACTATCAATGCTGCTAAAACTGCGTTGCTAATAGGTAGGGGATAGTTTCGTACTCTTGCGATAGACAACAGTTTTTTGGATTTTACTGAACTTACAAAGGATTTCCGATGCTTTGACAAAAGTATTAGGTACTTCTTGTTTCGTTTTCGAATCACTGGGCATATATGGGTTAATAAAAAGGTCCAGGACATTCTTATCAAGAATGGGCGGGTTTATTGTCATATGACAATCTCTTACAACCAATCCTACTATGACGTGTTATATGTATGTGTAAGATGTCTCTAAGTGTGTGTCTTGTTATTGCATTCGATCGACAGAATTGAAAATGCAATTCCGTAAATTTGATCCCAACGGAAAATGGTGACCCCGCCGGGGATCGAACCCGGGACCTTACAATGTAAGATCAGGCGACCTATTATGATTACTTTT
Organism: Micropterix aruncella; assembly: GCA_944548615.1. Classification (NCBI taxonomy): domain Eukaryota; kingdom Metazoa; phylum Arthropoda; class Insecta; order Lepidoptera; family Micropterigidae; genus Micropterix; species Micropterix aruncella. The sequence continues at coordinate 18,349,154 of OX155974.1, read as the reverse complement.
ATTATATTATATATATATTATACACAATATATGTATTTTTTTTTCTTGACTATATATCTAATGATTTTGATAATCGGAGATGGATTATATTAATAAAATTTGTATTGACTATTTTTATTGCGACATTTCTATTTGTAATCCTATAATTGTGGTATTTCTAGTTTTACTATTTTATAACTGACTATTCGTTTTTATATTTTGACTATTTATATTTTTCATCTATACCTACTTAGGAATTTTAGTACCTCAAATAGTTTTTTAAAGGACCATAGTTAGTTAGTTAGTTTGTCTGGGCTATTTCCCGCACTTGGCCTCTTGATTGGGCCGTTGTGCGTGGCTCATGTTTCTATTTATGTTACTCCAGCCAACCCAGGCTGTCCCAGAAGGTTAGCAGCCTGTTTGGGTTGCTACAGGCCTCCGGGACAGATGCTGGAGATTGTAGTATTCTTGCCCGTTGCTCTGCCACGCTCCTGCATTCCATGAGCACATGCTGTGGCGTTTCTTCTTCCTACATGCATCCTCTGCATAGAGGGCTGTCTGTCACACCTATGGTAAACAGGTGTTTGTTTAGGGGACAGTGGCCTGTCATAGTACCTATGACTTTACGGATTTTGTCCCTTTTTAATCTGGTGAGGTTGCGGGCAAGTTTTTTAGACGCTTCCGGAACCGCGTTCTTTGTTTGCCTGCATCCTGCGTTTTTTTCCATTCTTTAAGGTGGGTTTCGTCGGTGTTCCTGCGTAGCCATGTTTTTATTTGGGCCTGTGGTATGGGCATCGAGGGTTCTGGTCCATATACTATTTCCTTTGATCCCCCTCCGGCCAGTTCGTCTGCCGCGTCGTTGCCCAGTGAGTCGCTGTGCCCCTTAATCCATTGCAGGGTCACTCTATTTGACCTTGCAATGGATTGAAGCGCATTGTGGCATTCCAGTACAAGGACAGAGGTTATAGTATTTTTTGCTAGCGCTTGTAGCACGGAGGCACTGTCGGAGACAAGTTTCAAGCTTAGGTCTCCGACATCTAAGGACCATATATTTTTATTGTAAATTTATTTAATAATAAATTACAAACTCCTAACTAACTAACTCCTTCTTTCTAATCACTTCCAATTCCCTACCTCTCTTATCGGTTTTCTATATTAATTTTATATTTAATATGAACTTAGTTTATTTTACAATTATTTTTTAAGTGTAATATGCCGAAATTCAAATGTGTAAATATGCGGAAATACTTTCGTAGGAAACGATTATCGGCGTAATGTTTTTCTTTTTTCCTACATTATGTTTGCACACGTATGTCAATTGTATGCGCTGTATGTTTCCAGAAATAAAATAAAAATAAAAAAATAAACCTGTATAAAAAAATAAATATACCACCTAAGGTATAACACATCATCTTGTATAAAGAATTTGACTATGCCAAGAGTAAGGATACATACCAACATTGATTTTATCGTGTAATCCTCTACGAACTCACCTGATTGGACAGCGCGTAAAATGTGGCAATCCACAGTAAATTTCCCGATGGAGCGATACATTGGGAGAGTTATTCTGTGAACGCTAGTAGCCAGCTGTCAGTTTTATATTTTCGTTGATATTCACTCCAAATATAATTATTACCTCCGCTAGATATTTGTTGTATATACCTACACAATTTATATTTAGCCATTTACAAAAGTCATGATATTTATTATAATATTAATATTTTGTTTTGGAAATAAGTAGGAATAGTATAATGTTTTGGAAATAAGTAGTTTTGGAAATAAGTAAAATTAGCTGTTGCGCCATCTATCGGCCAAACATTGGTTTATTGAAGATGGAAGCGCATTAAATCGAGTTTTAAAACTACAATAGACATCTATCTGCCGAGTTTTATATTAAATTCGCGACTTCAAATATGCAGTATGGGATGGACTATCTATTACACTATAAAATCAATGATACCAACTAGTTTATTTTATAAAATAAAAAACAATAATTCAGTTTTTTGCTTCTCCTAAAAAATGCCTCCCAACTGCCCAATGGTCCCCACTCCTCCCTATATGTATATTTTCAGAATATACATAATCAGACCTTTCATTTGACACTAAACACGATATATTTATGTCAATTTGACATTTGGACATTTACATATTTACTTGATATTTGGACAGTTAGGTTACCCCATGACAATCGGGATGGTATAACGATTCTTAGAATACTAAACACTTCTAAAATTATTCAAACGTTTAGAAGTTATGGTGGAATAAAAAAACGGAAAACCTGCATAGGTAGATGAATCTAACCTAACCTAAACCTAGAAATTTAAAAGAGGACTTAGATAGATTATATAAATTAATATAACGTATAACTAGCGTCCGAATTGTGTACTTATCATTAGAATGTCGCTAATCATAATAATACTATTGTATATAATACTAGCTGACCCGTGCCCACTTCGCTGGGCGGTAAAACTTTTTACTTGTGATGAAATTATGAGTGTGGTTCGGTTAATACTGAGAGCTATGATTAATTTCCTGACTGCCAAAGGAAGGGTTATATTTTAACTGCATATGTATGTATGTATTTGCATGCCAATTTGGCTATATTACCGTTATTTGTGAGTGTCTTCTTGTGAGTGTCTTATTTGTGAGTGTCTTATCTCAGTAACCATTTATGCAGTAAAAGGGAAATTATATGCAGTAAAGGGGAAAAGTGTTTTCTTTTAAACACTTGAGACGATAAATTTACTTATTTTGATAAGAATTCATAATTTATTTATTTATTTATTTGTTACAACTTGGCAGAGAGTTAACATCTTGGGGTGTCAACTACAACGGGCGAGCCCGTCACCACAGGACGTTTTAACGATTAGTCGTTCTATCGCCCTGCAGTGAACGTAGAAGACTTTGGACAGTACATTCTACGTCCAGCTACGTCACAACCCGTGAGAGTCCAACGCCTTACCGCGAGTGAGCCAGGAATAAACCCGGCGGGCTCGAGATACTCGCGCCCTCACTTCCAATTGTGACCAGATTTCTCCGGTCTCTCGATTGGTTCCGAGTTCGAGGTCGCTTGCGCGGTCCTCTCCCTTACGAAGCGGTGAAACGGAGTGCACCGAATCTGTCGCGGACCAAGGCGTCCTTTGCCCGACTCTGAACCGGGATCGGATGGCCAATGGTCATTTCAAGAGCAGTCGCCGTAAGGTAGACAACTACCCCCGCTCTATAGGAAACAATACAGTTTCCAGACTCCCCCGATTGTTAGTCGGAGAGCACAATCGATTGGCTTGCGCCGCTCGGTGCGCAGACCGTCCAGGAGCGCCAGAGGATTGTTCCCAGGGGAGACTGGTTGACCCAGTGTCCTACCCAGGCTCGCACCCCATGCGTGGAGGCCATCGGATGGGTGTTGACCCGTGAGTGTGACCGACCCTGAAACAGAATGGGTCTTCGTGGCCAACTCAGCAAGGGCCCATTAGCTCCCGGCAGAGAGTTAACAGTGTGATCGTACAGATATAATTTGTAACTATTTATATCGATACCTCAGTTCCAAACTCGGCCATATTGAAAATCGTACTTTCGAGATAAATGGAAATGAAGTTTTTGCCAACCATTCAATCACCAATGTAATGCTAACTTGTTGGTGGATTTCACTAAAGTTTTTGTACAATATTCATCAATACTTTAGAATTTATATTATTGAAATATTTATTATATTTTTTTTCATTATGTAAGAGTTTTCATTGGTTTTTCGAAGATGTCCTGGTTTGGAACTAAACAAATTTTCAATTTGCTTGTCATATTCAGACTTAGTATATAGTGTACAAGCAAACTATATATATAATATATCTATGTATAGTTTAATGAACTATATTAATGAACGAAGATATAATATATCTATAGTATAATGAAAATCAAATTCTGCAAGAAAATGAATGTTTTTATGTTATTAATATTTTTAGTCAGAGTCGTTTTCAACTGGAGCCGATTCTCCTATTGGGAGGTTTGATAGAATTCCCACTATGCCCTGGTAATAGCTCCAGATTTGCATAAGGCAAGTAAGTCCTTCTTTTTAGCTGCAGAAATACCAAGAGGACGGGTGTAGGCTGACTTCAACTCCGCGCTCCCCCGACTTGCTCTTGTTGGTCGACGAATATTAATACTCCTCGTCAAAGAAAGAGTTTTTATAGCTTATTAGAGTAGGTGAGCTTTTTTCCATTTTTACTATGCGGATACTGTTCCATTTTACAGTTTCACCATCTTGATTTTTGGTGAAATTATCACCGTTAGACAACAACGATTTAATGTCACGGAAGTCATACATTGCCGTGACAGAGTATAACTTAACAGATTTTTTAGCTAATGCCATGATTGGAACTAGCTGTAATGGCACAAACAGAGGCCCACCTTTCAGAGCCCTGTTTTTTCTCGTTCGATGAGGGCGTTGCTGGAGTCACCCTTATTTTGTGTATGGCCGACAATGAAGAACTTGTGTTCTATGGAATCTATACTCGGTATTGAAGATTGTTTCGCAGAGATGTTTCTTAATACACTGCACATTGTTTTCAGTACATTTTTTTGCATACTGCCTGTACACTTCGGTTATGTTAATAACACCGTGTAGATATTTACGGTCCGATCTTGCTCTGCAGTAGTGTGACTCCATAACGGAATAAGATATGTTTTCTGACATAGTCTTTGATGTCTTCGTCTATTCTCGGTCTGCCCGATCTTGGGTCTCCACCTTTTTAGTCTTTTTTGACGAATCCTTCGCTGTTTTTCTTTTTCAGCGCTGTACTTAGGTACCACTCCCTTGTTAATATTCAAAGTATTTACGAAAAATGTCTTGCAAACCCTTATTACTGCACTATTTATTTCTAGGTAGTATGCATAATTGCATGTTGTTTTCCTTAATTCATGCTTGGGTGCTATTGGCTGCATACATCTAATTAAATAGTATCTATGTCTGTTTACGTCCCCTAACTTCCAGTAGGATTCAAATATTTGGTGTTGTTGCTCTTGTGTTATTTTCGTTGGTCACTTTACTCGACATTTATCATTACATTGACCTTTAACTCGACTATTTGGAATTTGTTTTCCAAAAGAATTTGTGTAGGCTTGTCCTGTATTTCGTTTCAGTTTTCGTACATTTTTCCCCCACGTTTCAGGTTTGGAAACTCTTTTTCTTGACTTGATTTTCGCTTCATTGGGATGTTCATTTTGGGGCCCGTCTGACGTATTAGATTGTTCTAGATTTATTTCAACTGCCCGTTGCCTCGATGGAGGAGGAGATGGAGAATTAGAAATTTCGTCAATTGAGCTCTCAGGGATATACTCTTCGTCAGATCCACGGAAAAAGTCGCCATCAGAAGTACTGTCGATGTAAAACTTTTCCTGATTCGAGGTCGTAGGTGGTGTATGTGTCGTGAGTGTTTCCAATGTGAAGAGATCAGTGTTGTCTTCCCGGTCGATGTTTATGGCCAGAGCTGAACCATTGATGCACGAAGATGCTGTATATGCCGTGGTTGTTTGCAATGGGAAGAGATCAGTGTGGTCTTCTCGGTCGATATTCATGGCGAGAGCTGGCCGGCGATGCACGAAGGTGATGTCGGTGCCAAATGTGCCTGAAATTTAAATAATTTTAGTAGCTTGCAGACCTAAAATAGGTAATTTTAGGGTATTAGTTATATAATGAGCCACATCTGTGACTCCGGAACTCTTTTTGACAATGCGAATCGAATTTTTAGAATTCGAATTTTTAAAATATAAATAGGTAAATTATAATTACCCACGTGGAAGAAGTACAGAAGGTTACAGAGTAAGTAAATTATACATGAACCTTAACTCAAATGGGCACATGGTGCCCACGGGCTACTAGTTACTAATATTTAAATCTTGTAATCTTGTAATACACTAAGTGCCTGAATCTCACCAACATGTAGAAAACAGCGGATTATAAAGTAGATTCGGACGATACTTTAGCGATATTTTATTTATTTTGTTCAAACAGAAAGTGGAAAAATACGAAAATATAAACTGACTAATGCTTACCTCATTGTTTCGGCTTTTGTCGGAATCTTGACGATCGATCATTATCATGTAATCCGTTCGTCGTAAGTTATGTCGTTTCCACTCTGGAATATTCATGGTTTTCACTTTTTCACATAACAAACACTCAAAATCTAGAAATATAACCTCCAAACGCAACAAAAACAAGCCAAATGACAACTAATAGCCGAAGCACACATATGAAAACGAACGCGAAAGTCTAATGTTGCCAGTTCCAAAGAATGACAAGTTGAGTTAGCCACATATGGAAGGAGATGCCAGGCAATAACTTTACAACAAAACATGGTTATATTGATATGTTCGTTTTGGGAACTAGCACAAGTTGCTAATGGCTTTACTTCCAAAAATAATTTAGTGTTTTTTTATAATGACGATGATTTACCATCGAGATGGAAGTCTTTGGAACTGATAGATATTGGTATTCTGAACATTTCCTCATACTTAACTCAAAACCACAAAAAATCGAGTTGACCGAGTATGGAACTGAGGTATCGATATAAGCAATAAGGAAATAAACACAACCCATACGATCATTCTAGACGAATGCCCAACTAGACCGAACAGCCTGTATCTGGGCATACGAAATATACACGTATAGCCTTTGTTTTTGAGTAGTACTGACGTTTGAGTAGTACTGACTAATAGACTACTTTCAATACTAACCCTAATATAATGGCATAAAATAGTACACATATTAATACAAATATATATGATAAAGGGTTAGTTACATACATATATACTCATATACACATACGTACATACATACATATATAATAACACACACACACATACATCTACATACACACAATTGTTGATAATATGACCAATAAACATGACCTAACTATTTAAATTATTTTTTTATTATAAAAAAACTACTTTTAATGACTTAAATATAAAAGTTAGACATATGCTGTCGCTGACTTTTTTGTAGGCATTATCAAGCTCTACAACTTTTCTCTATAACTTAATCATATATCTCTCATCGTTAAGGTAGCGTTAGTTAGAAACGTTTTCGTTCGACCGTTTTTTCTCCGACTTACTTTGCAAATCCGACTACTACGAAAAAGTCTTTTTATTTTTCGGAATTATATATAGCCTATGCCACTCATAAATAATGTGGCTTTCTATTGGTAGAAGAATTTTCAAAATCGGTTCAGTAGATCCAGAGATTACTTCCTACAACCTCACAAACTTTACCTCTTTATTATATTAGTATAGAAGTATAGATGAAACAACTAAAGGATTCCTTCCTCAAACTGGAATTTCCATACTTTTCACTGTGAATGCCTAATGAGGTGTTAATCAAAATATCAGGTGCTACTTCTGGGGTGACCAGAAGAGTTTTAACTTTTGGGATTTAATTATTTGCTATTTTAGTTAGCAACTAAAATATTGAATTTTATTTGCTATTGTTGCATTTGTTGCTGATAAGCGAGAGAAATAATAGTATATCCTCACAAACTCCATTTGATGTTATTTAAGACATTGACTATATATACGAGTAATATAAAATCGAAGACTATCGCGGTTGTTTGACATTATAAATAGGATAGAAAACGAATTTACCGCGTGAAATTTGTAAGACCCGACGTTTCGGTGACGTTGCAGCCGCCGTTGTCCGGGGTAGACTGAAGAGCTGTCAATCCGTTGTTTTGCGGGTAGGCCGCATACCGCTGCCGCCACTGCGTATGTTAACGGTGGTAGGGGGCCGGGCTCGGAGCGCGAGAATTTTGAAAATCCGTCTTGCACACAACACTCACTGTACCTATCCTGTTTTATGTCTTCGCGTTCGGCGTTCGGCGGCGGGAACATTTTAAGAAGAGGGTTCCACACAGAAGAGAGTTTGTAACCGTCGTCTCTATTGAAGTTCGGGGTTCTTCTTATTTCAATGGCTTCCCGGATTATGCGAGGAAAGTAGAATTGTTCCTTGGATAGCACAATGGGATTTTGAAACTGCATCCAGTGGTTACTTCCGCTATCCAAGATATGTTCGCAGATCGCCGATTTTTCTCGCTGAACGTTTTTAACAGCTTTGATGTGTTCCGTCAGTCGTGTGGCTATGGGCCGTTTCGTTTGTCCGACGTAGGCTAGACCGCAGCTGCATTCGACTTTATGCACACCCGGGGTTTGCAGTGTCATTACATCCATTACAGGCCTCAAAAATCGAGCTATATATAGGGTCGGTTTGAAGATCGTATTTATATCGAATCTGTTTAGCATCTTACTTATTCGATCTGTCACGCCCTTGACGTATGGTAAGATTGCTCTTGATCTGCTCGGTTTCTGAGTTTCGTCTGCATTAGATCGTGTGCGTGTCTCGTGATATTTTCCGTATCCATTTTTCCTAAGGACATCATTGACATGTTCCATCTCCTTCGGAAAATGGTCAGTGTCGCATAGATCGCGTGCTCGATTCACGAGCAATGTTTGCACTGAACGTAGATGGTAGGGATGATGGTGTGAGCTTGCATGCAAATATCTGTCCGTATGTGTGGGCTTCCGATATACCGTATGTCCGAGAGTATTGTCAATACTATGAGTTTGTACAACGTACAATAATTATGAGTTTGTACAACGTGGAACCACTGTGAACTCTGATTTTTATGTCGAAGTCCTTGAAAGATTGAAACGCAGGGTTCAACGCATCTGCCAGGACATCGCAGACAACTGGAAGTTGCACCACGATTATGCACCAGGTCACCATGCCTTTATCGTCTCCGACTACCTGTTTAAAGCAGGGGTGCCAACGATCCCCCGCCCCCATACAGTCGGAACTTGGCTATCGCCAATTTTTCTGTATACACGCCTCAAAACACAGCTGAAAGGCTAGCATTTTGGGACATATTGAGGTGTCAACTACAACGGGCGAACCCGTCACCACAGGAAGTTTTAACGATTAGTCGTTCTATCGACCTGCAGTGAGCGTAGAAGACTTTGGACAAGACAATCCGACGTCTAGCTACGCCACAACCCGTAAGAGTCCAACGCCTTACCGCGAGATAGCCAGGAATAAACCCGGCGGCTCGAGACACTCGCGCCCTTACTTCCAATTGTGACCAGATTTCTCCGGTCTCTCGATTGGTTCCGAGTTCGAGGTCGCTTGCGCGGTCCTCTCCCTTACGAAGCGGTGAAACGGTGTATACCGAATCTATCGCGGACCAAGGCGTCCTATGCCCGGCTCTGAACTGGGATCGGATGGACAATGGTCATTTCAAGAGCAGTCTCCGTAAGGTACGCAACCACCCCCGCTCTATAGGAAACAATACAGCTTCCAGACTCCCCCGACTGTTAGTGCTAGAAGTAGGGCGGTAGTAGTAGGGCGGTATCGACTGCAATGGGCGATCCCGTCACCCCAAACTGATATAACGATATAGGTCGTTCTTTCAGCCGTGGGATGAGCGTAAAAGATTTGGGGACAAGACAATCTACTGTCCAGTTCACCGGCAACCCGTTAGAGACCGACGCCTTACGGCGAGGCACCGGGAAAGGTACACAGCGGGCAGCCTCACCCCCTAACTACCAGTTTTGACAGGATATCTCAGTCGGGAATTAACCTTCAGGATACCTCCGTCCTGCCGACTAGTTACGGGTCCGAAGTCGCTTACGCAACCTCTACCTGTTGTATTACAGCGGTAATTCAGTTTGAATTTATTGCGGACCTGTGCGTTCTTTGCCCGTAATGCCACAGGGGATCGAGTGGCCCAAGGTCATTTCAAGAGTGGCATGATATATATAACAGGTCAACATCCACCCCTGCTGCTTAGGAAACAGTATATTTCCATAGTCTCCAGACCCCTTCAGCAATTAGTCAGAATGCACATCAATCATAAAAATAATAACTGTACAATGATCGCATTGAAATTTCATATTTACAATATTGAAATCTCATTTTATAAAACAATTAGATAATTATGAACAAATATGAGAAAATCGAAAAAGTGACAAAAAAACTCGGCATTTCTAACTTTTACTTGTCTTACGGAAAAATACGAAACCCTATTTAGAAATTGTAAAAACTATCGTGCTCTTTATTAGATTCTCTATCAAAGGTGATATTTCGTTTTGCTCATTTACATACAAAAATATTTGGATATTAGCTCATAAATACCAATATTTTTTTTATGATTTCTCGAAAAAAAAATGATTATGTTTGACAATGGAATTTTATCAGAAATATCCGCGAAATGACGCGCGAAATTATTCTAGCGGCCGGAAATTATTCTATGTATCTATGGTAATAATGAGATATTTGTTATGATACGATTATGATATGATGTTCAACAACAAATAAAAATATAAAAATTAAAGAAAAACACGTAATATAACACAACATCAGTTAGGCTAGGTATAAAAAAAACAATTAGGTATAAAAATCATTTTACTAATATATTTAAAATTTACTCAGAAAATAAATACAGTAAATAATAACTCAGTTTTTTTTTGTTACAGACTAACTTTAAAAAATAATCTTTGGTCTCACAATAGTTTTTTTTTGTGATGGTTACCCTACCAATTTCATTATCATAACGAGGTTACTATCGATGGATGACCACCGGTTTTGCCGCTTTAATTACACAATACATTTTGTTTATACGTTGCTTATAATATTGTACAAATGACTGCTTAGTGATGTATTGAGTATGCCTACACAATATATCTTTAAAAACTACGGCATTTAAGTACGGCAATCTGAAAGAAATAAATAAAAATAACTCGATTGTACCAAAACATTATGATACAGACATACCTATACAAATAAAATTATATAACAAAATAGTATAATAATAGATAATAATAATAATAATAATAATAATAATAATAATAATTTTATTCATTCAAAAACATAAATTTACAATTGTATTAGTTGCAGAATCTGCCTAACTAGGCCATAGCCCGTACCAAGGAAAACTCTATGTATGGCAAAGATTTATTCATGTGCTCATAATATTAAAATGAAAAATACAAAATATGATAAAATAGAAAATAGATAAGCGAATGCAAATTAAACTTATAATTATATTTAAACTATTGATATAGCACGGCATGGAAATAAATATTAATATAAAATGTCGTAATATGAACTTTGTAAAACAAATAAATAAATAGTATTAAAATATAAAGTGTAGTGAAATGTATGACAATAATATGCAGACCTTTACTTTAAAATATGACTTATAGCCTTTTCCACCTCATTTCTACCAAGTTGAAGTAAATGTTGTGAAATTTTAGATTTTAATTGGATTGACTTAGTGTTTTGGCTTATTTTTATCGATTCTTTTAGATGGTTATAAATTTTTGGCCCTATAAAGCCAAAGTGTCTTTGGGCGAAGGATGTTCGGGTTTTCTGTACAATGTGTTTACAGGTTGTGGCGCTCCTCGTTGAAATTTTATGCTCAGCTTTAACGTGAATATCTTTACTTTTTATGTAGTTAAGAAAGACTGTCTTTGCAAATACCTGCCTGATGTCTAATATCTTCAGCTCTGCAAACAAGTCATTTGAGGGGGGTACCTTCGAGGCGATACATAGATACTCAAGATAAGTAATAATACCTACTTATATAAAATGATATATGACGCTGTAAATAGCGTGACTATTTATTTTTTCGTCAAAGTGGGACACCTGCAGAATTTTGTGAAAAAGAACGTATTGGTTTTTTATTACTTTTTATTCAAAAATGAAAAACATGAAAACACTATTACTAATAATAAGTTAATATCTACGCAGTTGTTTAATATTTGTCGGAGGAGCAAATTTGTTTCAAAATATCGGGTCTATATGTAGTTTTTAGGTAAAATGGAGCTGATTACATGATTTATTCATGTTAGTCTTGGTAATCAAAATGGCTTTCCAAACGGCGACATTTAACTGTGTTTTTTCGCTTGTCCATATTTTATTCATTAGAGAAAAAACTCTTTCGACAGGTGCGTTACATCCAGGCAGACATAAAACGTACTCAATAAGTATACGAAAATTAGGACAGTTGAGATTGTTATGACGGAAGTGTTGTGATTTTCATCATCACGATACGAGGAATAAATCCAATCTCCACATAAACCGACAGCGACTTAGCAAAGTGCGAAACAGTTTTATTCACCAAAATTTGTCCTTCTATAATAAGATTCCAGAGCAAATGAAAAGCCTTGGAGAGGACCAATTTAAAAAGATAATTATACATAATTTGGTAAGAAACCCAATTCATGGTATAAGGGAGTTTGAAAATGCTGAGTTTATTTTCCATGTTGATGATTAATGAAATGCGTAAAGTTTTAAACATAATGGTATTATGATAGCTGTCATTCTAATTTTCATATAATTAAATTCATTTTTTTTTTTAAATACGAAGGCATATTGCTGGATTGGCAATAAAATATACATTTTTTGATTATTCTACATAGAATTTGCATTTCTATTTTAATATATTATTCTCCCTGACTCATCACATTAGCATATTTTGATTATTTGTATGTAGGTAATATTGAATATAATATTACAGCCATGACAACTATCACGATAGTTATGTTTATAATAATGAAATTTTTAGCATTTAATTTTGTGACGCATCCAAGAGTAGGAATGCCTATCTACTGGAGTAGTTGATTGTATTGTATTGTTGTTGTTGAACAGCTCGACCTAACGCTCTCCAGCAGACACATTCTCAGAATACCAGCTTGTAATTTTCTCATCTTTTGGGCTTACATTATCTTTTGGTGTGTTTGCGAAAGCGGGACATTTTTGCTCTCGCTGGGGACAGCGGGACAGACAGCTTGAAAGCGGGGCTGTCCCGCCCAAAGCCCCGTATGGTCACGTGAGCTATAAAGTATGTCAAATCAAAAATATCGCTTGTGTCACTCCAAGACTTTCCTGGCAAGCAGACAACCCCCCTCCACCAGCACTCTCCTTTTTTCCAGAGCCTCTCTCACCCCCAAACCACCCTCCACCGAACAAACACCCACCTAACCACCTGGGGGGTGAGAGTGATGGTGTCAAGTGATTATGATCGCAAATGTAGTATAATTCTAGTAATTCCGTAGTATTAAAATGGCTATTTTTTTATATCATTAATTACTTTCATAAATACGCAGAATTAAAAAATGTTTGTGTCGTTTGTACAAGAGATATTCCGACCAAAATGAGGTTACACAGCGTGATTTCGGTCCAACAAGGCATTTGTGTAAAGACTGAGTACCGAATTTCAAGTCTTTAAGTCCATTTTTCGAAATTTAAGTATGACTACTCTGCCACCTGGTGGCCCGATTTCAAACACCAACTTTTCCCATGACCACATGATGTTGCCTGAATGTCAAGCTTGCCGAGATGAACAGAGAAGCTTGTATTACGTAGGAATGTTGCGATTATCAATGTTAATTCGTAGTCCTTAGTGAAGTTGTACAGCTTACATAGTAGGAGATAGTGATTTACGGAGTGATTTTTTATTTTTTTTATTAGCTAAATATATACAGCATATTCATTATATTTTAAAAAAACATTTTATAAATGAACATTAATATAGCCATTAATACATTTCAAATTAGCAAATAATATAAAGCACCTATTTGAAAGATAATAATTTTAAAACCTTTTTTTTAAGAAAAAAGGAAAAAAGGAAAAAGAAGCATTTCTAAATTTAAATGTATAAGTACAATAGGGGAATGGAAATGAAGGGAGGGGTTGTTATAACATAATATGTAATATACGTTCATAAATGGCCATACATACGTATACTATTG
>OX155974.1:15035228-15142728 GCA_944548615.1 Micropterix aruncella | reverse complement strand
AATAAATTTTATAAATAAAATAAAAAATAAAATACAAACGCAACTGCAAAAATCGGGCCCATCATATATAATTATTACACTTCTGGGAGGTGAACGGTGGATTCCGGACTAACGTACTTTCATACAACATTACTTTCCAGTGCATTGGAGGAGGAATGCAAAAGTCTCCAATTGTTGTCCAATCAATCTGGCATTGAAGGCCAATAGCGTGAGCCATACTATTGCAGTCGTAATCTCCCCGCGAGAGATACTTCTTCAAGTCCACATCGCTCATGGTTGTACTGCCATATCCCAGACCAGTGCCATTCTGGCTGATTCCAGTAAGGAACTTTTTGTGGAAGTCTACGCGGGCCTGTAGATCATTTGACTCACTACGGCCACTTACTACGTGCTTCGATATTGCCGGATCCTTGGAATTGCTTAGAATCGAATTTTTGGTTATTCTGGAGTTGGCGTAGAGCAGAGAGGGCAGTTTTAGAGCTAGCCCAAAATTGTGTTTGGACCTGAAGAGAGTCGAGGGGTCAGCTGGTTTGGCTAAGGACAACCAGGATTTTAAACTAGCTGTCACCAGTGCATCCAGACGAGACAGTTGGGTTTTGATGAAATCGTAAATAAGAAAGGGCCATGACAAGTGTGAAGTTAGATAGTTGTCATAGATCGCCAGTCATAGAAGCCTTACGAGGACCAGAAATTAGCAATGCATCTATCTTTTCCAGGCAACTACTGAAATGTTCTATAACATGATCGCCAGAGAGGTCTTTTCCCTGGCAGGTGATTTTCCTGCCAAGAAATTTGAAGTGATTATTTGGGTCTATGTGGGAGATAATAGAGCCCTTATAGACCAATTTTGGGTCATAGGACGTAAATTTTGTGTCTATGCGGGCGCGTCCAAGGCAAAAACATTTGGAGGGCTTCACTTTTATACAGCCCGACCAGTCGCAGAACAGCTCCTCTTTCTGTAATAGCAGGGAAAGCTGCTTGGGGCTCCTAGTGATAAAAGTTAAGTCGTCGGCAAAAGCGAGGCACGACGAGGTGTCGTGTTTAAAATTAAAAATAAGACGTAAAAATAAATTTTACGTCTGAATTGAAAACTTTGAGTTTTTTGTGATTGGTAAGTGCATTTCATTCAATGTATTGTCCATTGCTAGCTAAGACATTCTCGCATCTTTCGGGCAAGAGACAGATTCCCCGGCGGAAGAAATCTTCATCCTTGGAGGTTACCAAAATGGCTGGCATTTTTCAATATCCTCGAAAGACTGGAACCGCTGCTCGGAAAGGCCATGGGCCATTGACCGGAACAAATAGTAGTCGGATGGCGCAATATCTGGGGAGTACGGCGGGTGAGGTAGGATGTCCCAGCGAAGCGATTCCAGGAAGTTCTTGACCTGGTCGAGCATGGTCATGCTGGAAAATTACCTTGTCGTGCCTTTTAGCGTATTCCGGCCATTTTATCTTCGCAGCATCGCTCAAATTCTTGAGCTGAGCTCGATAGCGATCGCCCGTGATGGTTTCTCCCGGTTTCAGCAGATCGTAATAGATGACACCTTTTTGGTCCCACCAAATGCAAAGCATTACTTTGGATCCGTGGATGTCTCTCTTCGGCGTGGCTGTTGAGGTCGATGGAAGTGATTCTTCGGGGTACGAGCGATATTTTTTGCATTTGGGGTTCTCGTAAAAGATGCACTTTTTGTGGCCGGTGATTATTCGGTGATCTTTTCTTTTTTGACGGCGAAGGAGCATTTCACAAGTCATGAAACGTCTTTCGATGTCTCTCGGCTTCAACTCGTGAGGAACTCAATACCCCCTTCCTTTTGAATGACTCCCATAGATTTAAACGTCTTGAAACGGTTGAGGGATGAACATTATGCACTTTACTTATCTTTTCCAGCGTCAGACTCGAATCTCCATGGAGTATGGACTCCAATTCGGCTTCTTCAAATTTTTGCTCCTGGCCTGGGCGCTCTTTGTCTTGCACATCGAAATCACCACTTTTGAATCGGAGAAACCAAGTCTCAACAGTCCTTTCTGTCGGAGTAAATTCCCCGTAAGCAGCAGCAATCTATGACATTCTACGGCAGTTTTCTTAAGATGAAAGCAGAAAAGCTTTGCTTCCCGCAAATGACGTTTTATCGTCTCAAATTTCGACATCTTCGAAGTTAACAAAATTAGCGTTGTTGACTTTTCAACGAAATGACACAGACTGTTAATTGAAGCCTAATGATGACGCTTTGACATGAAGCATTTTGCAAATTGGTAAATGACTAGAAATATAAGTTACGGTATTTCTTAGGAAATCGAAGTTTTCAATGAAAGGACCTAATATAAGTATATACAAGGTATATGTAAGGTAACTTTTCTAATTTAATAAAACAGCATTAACTTCCAATATACACAGTTTATATATTATCGTTTAAATTCGTGGCCATCGGGGAGACAGAGAAACAAGTGGGTACGTCGTCCGTAAGTCTTTTTGCACGGGTAAAATACATTTATCTCAAAAACATGTCTTTTTTTAAAAATTACAATACATCAATATTGTTGTAATAATAAATACAAACTTACGACTAACATTTAAACACCGTATTATATAATTAGAGCATATCAAAAGTTTCAAGATATGGTTCACTTCAAGGTATCATCAGCTTAATTTTACTTTTTTAACATTAATTTATGGCCGAAATTATCAGGAATGCTTTTTTTAATTCTAGCCAATTTTAGCCTCGCGTAGGCCGTGTGCAATAAAATATCTCTATGTACAGGTTAAGTCGTGGCATGTGACATATTGACATGTGATGTTTTCGACATGTGACATTTCAGTGGCCGAATGTCCATCGTCTCTCCACGACTCCACCTATATAACACAGTATAAATGTAGAATAGGAACAATGATACGTGTGCCGTAAATATTTTCATAACGGTGGGTTTCGGACATATTCATTTAAAAAACTTAAGAGACTAGTGTCCTTCCTTTTAAAGCGTAAGATAAGCATTGTCTTGCAAAGATTGTCTGATGAACTACACTTTTGTAATATTGCTAGGATGGTCCGTGAAAACAATATATTTTTGCAAATATTCGCTCGACTTTACTGAGAACGAGGTCTTGGAAGATGATGCTAACTCTGTCGATTAAATAAACGTATGCATGGACCACCGTTTTCGTATAATTTATTAAATGAAATAGAAAAATGTAGGCTATATTATGCTGTAACCGCTGACGAATACATATATAGACTTGGCATCGGCAGCTATATTGCAAAAGAGGCCAGCTGGCTTCTTCGTAAAATGCCACTAGTTAGTAGGCAGTTCACAGTTGCTGTGTTTCCTTGTCTATCGAGAAATTTCCGTTTCACAATTAAGTTTTAACACATTGAGCGCTGAAGGCTACATACGTGTGGGATAGTGTTAAGCGGGTCCCCCCAACTACACGCGTCAGCGGTACTGACCTTGTCTAAAAGACAAAGGCATTCGCTGGCACTGCATTGTAGGGAGACGTCGCATTGTGTGGCATTTTAAATAGTGAAAATGAGGCATTTTCCCCACTGATTTAATAATATGCCCATCCTGAAGAAATAAGTACGGCTGATTGACTGTATGTAAACAGTTTGTTTGTTTGTTTCTACTCTTTATTGTGAAATTTTCACAATGGGCGGCTTTATTGTCATATGATAATTTCTTACAACCAACCTACTATTGCGTGTTTATATGTATGTGTGCGAATAACATGTATGCAAGTGTGTGTCTTGTTATTGCATTCGATCGACAGAATTAAAAATGCAATTCCGTTAATTTTATCCCAATGGAAAATGGTGACCCAGCCGGGAATCGAACTCAGGACCTTACAATGTAAGATTAGGCAACCTAACCGATATGTGTACGGGCGTGAACAGTGTAAGTCGGTTCTCGGCGCCAGTGGCGTCCATTAATTACTAGGCAATTTTGGCCATTTTCGACTCCTCCTCTCCAGGGTACCCCCTAATCTCACGTGAGCTTTTTCAAAATGCATATTTTTAGTGTAAATATCTGTGTTTGATTGCGTTAGATTTATTTAAAAAAACAATTTATTAACCCAGTTTTCTAGCAATTTTACAATGGTTTCCTGCAGAAAAAAAACATGATATTTACCGAGACCCCCCCTCTCCCCTAAGTGAGATTGGGTGAGATTGGGTGAGATTCGGATCGACCTCCTTCTCCCCCCCCCTTTCCTAAACGCCTCACGTAATTAATGGACGCCCCCCCCAGCATGTCCGCTACTCGGCCCATGTGAATATGCAAACGTTCGAAAAGTCGTCATTCTTCACCAGTGCATAATTCTAACCAAAGGCATTCGTTGAGACGTACTCCTCTGCCCACTTCCCAGTGGTTAGGTCGCCTGATCTTACATTGTAAGGTCCCGGGTTCAATTCCCGGCTGTGTCACCATTTTCCGTTGGGATCAAATTAACGGAATTGCATTTCAACTCTGTCGATCGAATGCAATAACAAGATACACACTTATACACATGTTACACACACACACATGTGAAATGTCACAATAAAGAGTAAAAGCACTTCGCTTAAGAGAGCGTCTACTGTTCTCTCAGTATACTGTGCCTATAATGACTCAAAATCAATTTACAGGATGGCAGTACCGGGTCTTCACTGACTTGTTTTGAGTTTGAAGTCAGTAACCGACTCAATATAAATCAGCCTTTAGTTCATTTGTTTTCTCGGAGACGTCTCTCATTTGTTTTCTCTCATTCAACAATTTTTCTAGCGATTAAAAAATAAATCGTTACAAAAATTACATTGGTTTATGCTTGGAATTCGTATCGAGTGCCAGGTCTACATATTTATATATCAATGTAACAGACGAAGAGTCCACACAGCTTTTATCTTCCAGTTCACCTTTTGCTACTTATTTTAATTTCCATTTGTATATCCCTAAAACAATGTATACACCAAATTAGTAAAATCACACATTTCTTCAAAAAAATGCCAACTGGAACGTAAAAAACATCATTGGGAATGATTTTGTTTCCGAATAACAGAAAATTTTGTATAAATAAAATACAAACGTAGCTGCCATGGAATTCACAGACCGGAGTCGGTGAATCGTAATATTATTTTTACACTTCTGGGGAGTGAGCAGTGGATTTCGGACTAACGACCGGCTGTGGTACGTTTTGGACAGCTGTTTTGCCACATGTGAGCGTTAACCTTACCACCCATTCACTCCCCTTCGTTTTAAATCATTTTTAATGGTTTTTTACTTTCCGAATCAAAAATAGCACAGAAGCCCTACTATATACTATAAGAAATAAATTAATAAACAATGGCAAGAAAGATAGTATGAGGACCGTTCAAACTTGTATCAACCTTCAAATCCCCAACGAAGCAATCCACAAGAAAGCAAGTATATTATCGCTCTATAGTGAGACCTCGTACTGTCAAAAAGCAAACTTTTCATGGCATGGACAAAACTGTGTGGAACTGTGTGTAGAATCTTTTAATATTAGAATAGATTTGTTTCAAAATGTGGTTCAATTTTCACTTGTGTTTGTTAATTAGACAGAGGAATTAAGCAACTCCCATTAAAATGACAAATCTGCCTAGATAATAGTGGCAAATATTTCTATGAATTGAAATATATATTTTTCATACAAAGTTTTTGGCCTTAAATTTCCATTATAGAACAGCAACTTCATAGACAAGGACACAATACTAACAATATTGCTTTTTTATGAATTCTCTCTTGTTACCTAAAGGCCAGACGAAACGGCTACCCAATCGGCCGATTGACCTTTTTGGCGCCCCAAAGGTTAAATGCCATGGATAAAAATGCAATACAAATTTGCAGAAAAAATAATTATGTATTCGATCAGAATATCCGATTTTTTGGTAAATAAATGATTGAACGATCCTTATACTGCACTGCACACCTAGAAAAGTCTTAAAGTTTAAGAAACAGCCAAAAAAATACTTATAGTCAAGTATCCCACCGTAAGATTTCCATATGTCACTATTTAAATTATAACAAATGAAAATGGAAATCCTGCAGTGGGATCTCATATTAATAGAAAGCGCTTTTAGCTTTCGATTCACAATAGAAATCGATTTTTAAATAAATAAATAAGAGATAAAATAATTATTTTACACTCGATTCAATAAGCGCCGAGGGAGAAATGGTAAGTGAAAGTGAACATTCAAGATGATCTGAACGCAAGATGAGGTGAACGCCCGAAAATTGTGAACGTCCAAAATTATTTATTTTTGTGATCAAGATGGAAATATTCATTTTGGCCCCGCCTGGGACCAGTGTTGCCAACTTAGGCGATGTCGCCATTTAGACTACCTCGAATGGGTTATCGGTGACCAAAAAATACCAAAAATCGCCTGTCGCCGATTTAGGCTACACCAGTTGTTGGATTTTTATTTTTACGGCGACGGAGACGATTTTATTTTTTGCTAACATAATGGGACCGAACATACGGGTAACTTGTAATGTTTGTAAAAAAAATAATTTACCCCTTGTTAACTTTAAGTTGGTATGGTTTAGTTTAATATTATGTAATTGTTTGTTGCATTGTTAATGTACTAATAAAACTACATAATGTTACGTTATGCACATAAGTCACATGCATCATATGTTGTTATAACATATGCACAGTTAATGTATATAAGTATGTAATTGATTTTTGCAAACTTTCTCTGTAAAAGTTTAACCCCTCCAATGTCTATCGTCCCACCCGGGACGCTTGCTTACCTACGACAAAATGTCTAAACCGCTTGCGCGAATATCATTCAAAAATCGGAATGCGCTTCTCTCTTCTTTGGTATTACGCCAGAATACAGCCAAATTCCCCTCGCTATTAAAATTATCGATTGCCGCGCGCGATGTCCTAATTTCGATTTATTACGTCTATTGCAAAGTGAGTGGTGCTCGCGGCAAGTGTCAGTGCCAAGTTTTTGAAGTGTTTTCAGTTTGATTTCCTGCAGAAAGGTGAGTAATTTGCTTTCTAAAAGAGTTTATGAATAAGCATTAGTCATTGGAGATAGCGCATTTGCTTTTTTTCACGTATTTTTGAGCAAAAAGTTTTGGTCAAACACGTGCGTTGCAAAAAATGGCCGAATTTTTTTTCGGAATTTTTATGAAACGACCGAAATATTGCAAAATATGACGCAATATTGGTTTAATTTGCTGATAAAATAGTTATTATTTCATTTACATCGTAAATAATCACAGAATTAGCCGTATTTTGATCGTTACAAGTTTTTCCATAATTTGAGCCGCGCATACCTTAGTAGAGCCCTGTTTAGTATGGGAGAATTACCATATTTTGAGTGTGATTTTCTATAGTTTTTCTATGAAATGTGACTCTTTGGAGTAAAATAATTAGTTATTGGACATATAATAAGCATATAATTTGATAATATATTTGAAAAACTTTAACCTCTTTTGTATTATGAGCCGTCAAAGTTAATACCAAGTTTCCGTCGCTAACTCTCAAAAGTTTAGATTTTTCTGTAATATCAGGACAAAGCTGAAAGTTCTGGTGGTGAAAAGCCTTGTGTCATTTAAGAACCACAGCAGGCTTTTGGCGCCAGATTGTTTTACCTCCTCAGGTTGGAGGTAATGACCACCCAAGTGGGTGTATCTTTTACGCATCAGCGGGCCACACTCGCACATGAGGTGCTGGGGAGTTTCCTCTGCCCCTTGGCAGAACCTGCACATTTTTGTGTCTCGGAGCTTGAGGTAACATGTGTTTGTTCAGGCCGAAATGCCCCGTGAGCTCCCTCACCAGTATGCGTTGATTATTCCTATTTAGCGATGAGGCCTCACGCGCCGTCTTAGGGTCGTAAGACTTAATTAGCGCTTTGGAATGATTCAACCCTGGCGTGTTGTTCCAGTGGTTGACGGATTGTTTTAAACATATTCGTTTGAGCATTAGGTTTGCAAGGCTTTTTGGTACGCCACAGCAAGGTTCAGGGCCGTATAACGTTCCCTTTGCTCCCGTCTTAGTAAGTTTGGCGGCTTTTTCATTTCCCTCGATTCCTGCATGGCCTGGAACACGTCTTAGAATTACCCTGTTCTTTTTACCCAGGGAATTCAGTAGTGATATGCAGTTTTGCACTAGCTTTGAATTAATGGTATTTGTGGCCAGTGACATAAGAGCTGCCTCGCATTAAACATGTTCTATTCAATCGTTTACGCAAATATACTGAACATCGAAAATTCAATGTGATTTCAGCCCAATGAGGCATCTGTGAACCAAATTTCAAGCCTAAAATCCATTATTTCGAGATTAAAATATGACTATTGTGCTCCCTGATGGACCGATTTAAACCACACTCTTTTTAACTCTTGACCAAATAATGCCTACATGCCAATTGTTCAGCTCAATCGGATGAAGTGTTTAGGCGCAACCGTTGAGGAATACACACACGCAGACACACACACAGACTCACAAAAAGACTTCAATCTGGAAATGGTCTTAATCGTCTCAGGGGGGATCACAATTGATATTTCCGTCTTCATCTGGATTTTTTTTTGCGCGTTCACGATACTTTCTCTTGGATCGAGATAGTAAAAAGGATAGTGACTCGATAAAAATTGGGAGCCATCGTTCTAGAGAATGTCAACTGGTTTTAGTCGAATCGGAGAAATAAAGGAGGGTGTATACTATTCATTTATTGATAAATCACCCTCGGTTGGCACTCCAAGTCTTAAAAATAAAATAATCTGCTCGCGTTGAAAT
Source organism: Micropterix aruncella (assembly GCA_944548615.1). NCBI lineage: Eukaryota > Metazoa > Arthropoda > Insecta > Lepidoptera > Micropterigidae > Micropterix > Micropterix aruncella. The sequence continues at coordinate 15,133,994 of OX155974.1, read as the reverse complement.
TTGGCAACCATCTCCGAGCGTAACAGTCGCAAATCTGCAAAGTTATATATATTTTATGGCAAGTGAGACTATTAACTTATATACTTATATTATTATTTTGCTCACTTCAAATTTTGCAAGGTGAGATTGTTGTTTTTTCTCTCGGCAATCTCTTCTAGTCAACCTATTATAATTATTGTATTAAACAACCGAGGCAAGTTCTACATTAACGAACCAGGCCTAGGTATTCCAGAGATAGTAAAACCTTGTAACAAATAAAAAACCTTGTAACAATATTAAAAGGAATAAAAAACACGACTGCCCTTACAAAAAGTGAACTACCGTATTTATAATTTTAAAAAATACAGTTTTTTACGGAATTATATGTGGTTTTTGTATTTATCCATATATATTTTCGGAATGTACTCAATCAGACCTTTCATTTGACACTAAACTCGATATATTTATGTTAATTTATTGACATTTGGACAGTTCTACAACTACTTACTTGATATTTGGACAACTTGCGGCGTCAACTACAACGGGGGAGCCCGTCACCACAGGACGTTTTAACGATTTTCTCGTTCTGTCGCCCTGCAGTGAACGTAGAAGACTATGGACAGAACAAATCCAACGTCCAGCTACGTCACAACCCGCAAGAAGCCAACGCCTTACCGCGAGATAGCCAGTGTTACCTGGCGAGCCGACCCTCGCGCCCTTGCTTCCAATTTTGACCAGATTTCTCCGGTCTCTCGATTGGTTCCGAGTTCGAGGTCGCTTGCGCGGTCCTCTCCCTTACGAAGCGGTGAAACGGTGTGCACCGACTCTATCGCGGACCAAGGCGTCCTTTGCCCGACTCTGAACCGGGATCGGATGGCCAATGGTCATTTCAAGAGCAGTCGCCGTAAGGTAGACAACCACCCCCGCTCTATAGGAAACAATACAGTTCCCAGACTCCCCCGACTGTTAGTCGGAGAGCACAGTCGATTGGTTTGCGCCGCTCGGTGCGCAGACCGTCCAGGAGCGCCAGAGGTTTGATTCCCAGGGGAGACTGGTTGACCCAGTGTCCTACCCAGGCTCGCACCCCATGCGTGGAGGCCATCGGATGGGTGTTGACCCAGGAGTGTGACCGACCCTGAAACAGAATGGGTCTTCGTGGCCAACTCAGCAAGGGCCCATTAGCTCCCTGATATTTGGACAGTTAATGTATTGTATAACTCGAGATGACATAACGGTTCTAACAATACCACATACTTCTAAATCGGTTCGTGCGTTTAGAAGTTATGGTGGAATAAAGGAACGGAAAATATACATAGATGAACCCTGAACACATCCTTTTTTCTCGGGCAGTCGTGTAAAAATAGTCAGTGTTGCCAGTTTATCGCCTGACTTTTACCATTATCAGTATTAGAATACAACTTTACAATAGCTTCTCAATCCCATCCTTGCAGAGTTTGAAAGTAGCAACGTGAGCAGTTACTGTAGCGGAGTAACGATTCATGTGTCCAGGGTATGCAGCCAGTGGAAGATCATCATGTTGCGGTCGTAGCGAGACAACTCGGGGTCCATGTCGGAGGGGAGGAGGGAGACGGTGGGCGGGGCGGGGGGCGACTGCGCCGACTGCAATGGCCGCTCGCGGATCGGCGCAATCACCACCGACGGTATGGCCGAGTTGCTCATAGTAGCCTACAACAAAAACAACATACGGATCAAATATATCTGTCTGCATAACATTCATCTTCGGTCCAGGTAAGTATAATAACGTGTCCGCAAAATGTTCATATACTTGCTCTCCTCTATCGTGTACTCTCCCAATCGACACCATCCTATCTCCACGAGCGTTTTTTGTAATATTTGTATTATATCCGTATTTATTCAATTATCGGCTCTATTTCTCCCTCCACTGCGGTAAAACCCTGTCATTGAAGCCTGACATTGAATAAGCCAGATATTGGTATGCTTGCACACATCTTCTACAAATAGAGTTGTCAACTACAACGGGCGAACCCGTCACCTCAGGAAGTTTTAACGATTGGCTACATACGAAATTGTTTGTGGTGCATTCTTCTGTTTACTCTATACTTTATGAAAATAAATGAATGATGATGATGATGATGAAGCTTACCTCCAATCTATCTAAATTGAAGTCTGACTGGGAGAGTCTCTCCAGGGCCCTGTAGGTGGTCAGCAGACGTTTCCGAATATAGTTCTGTCTCACCTATTCAAACGAAATATCAATCAATTAAAAACTTCAATATTATTTGTAAATATATATTTGGTAAATATTTATTTGGTAAATATTTATTTGGTAAATATTTATTTGGTAGGTTTACAGTAATATGTAAATTCATTTATAATCATTTTAAAAAATATCTTTGTTTGCTATATGGACATATTTTTAATAATTTTAATTTTATTAATTAAAACATTTTATAAAGATGTTTTACTAATGTTCATATCTTAAATTTCAAAGATTATAACATTTATTCATGTACAAAAAGTTAAACACGGCCGATATGAGCATAGGTGCACTGTTGCCGCCCAACTAAGTGCCAGGACTTGTTCTAAGGCATTAAAAAAAATAAAAAAAACATTTATTACATCATTACAAATAAGGTATAATTAATAATAACTAACTAATAAGAATAACAGGAAATAATTAAAGTAGAATATGAAAAATAGAATACGTAATTGCGTTTTATTTTATTCCCCATTAGTTTATAATGGCAGGATGCTCTAAACTGTCTAAAGCTATCTTTTAGAAAAAAAATACAGCCTATTCACCACTATTACGGTTTCTACGAATAGGTTTTCTGATAAGGTTTAGCTGTGTGTAAAATAAAATCTGTGCGTCAAATTGGGCCTGATTGCGTTTCTTTGTGACCTAAAACTGAAATTAGTTCAAGCGAACGAGATAGAGCAATACGTTAGAGCGGAATATGAAACGAACAATCATCGTTAAAAACTACCTGTTGAACGTATACTCGTCCGAATAAACTTGAACACATTTCGTGCGGTGTTAGATTCAGATGCTTTATCTTTTGTGGGTAGTTATAATGCGAAAAAGTGACAACCGTTCATTTCACATGCCGCTCTAGCGTAGTGCCCTGTCTCGTTCACACGGACTTATTTCCGATTTTAGTTCACGAAGAAATGCAATCGAGCCCATTATACGGTTTGTTAAAGTTTTTAGGAATGTTTCGTAAAAGATGGACGTCGACAGTGACGTTGCAATCACGGTTATTTCCTACTGGTACAGCAGTAGATTACAGAAAATATATAAAAATTTTGGGTGCATCCTATTGTAACACGGCGTTTCAATCTGGGCCACTTTTGGACACTCATGTTTGAGCTGAGAAGTGATGCAACGAAATTCTACAATTATTTTCGCACATCAATGTCAACGTTTAATGAACCGTTGAATGAAGATCAGAAGAATATTTGAAAAAAATACAAGTTACATTAATTAGAGAAAGTATCCGCCCAGAAGAGAAATTACGCCACCATACGAAGAAACTTACGCTGCTTACGATTTTCAGTGACAAGACAAAGCAATAAAGATAAACGAATCGTATTTTTTACCGCATTCGGTTTTACCGTATTGTGAAAACACCGTCATTACGTTTGCATACGCCACTGTAAACCGCACAAGAAAAACGTTTCGGTAAGCGGCAACGTGTGAACGGGCTGTTTTCTCTAAGGCAATTATTTTTTCGCAATTTTGGTTTGCGAAAATTTTGTATCTTTATTTATAGACGATCACAGCAAAAATATATTTCTATTGCAGACATTTTGAAAATTTCCAAAATAATCTTTGCAGAATGGTTTAATTTTTGCAATATTTTTACTAGAAATGTTCTCAATGGAGAGACTCAATTTTATTAAAAAAGACGAATGCAACACTAACCTTTCTGTTAACGCTGGCTAGCAGGTCTCGCGTCATAGATGCCTGTGATGGCATCAACTCATTGCCTAAAAAAAACAAAAATATAGTCATTTTAAAACATGTGGGTTTTTGAAGTAAGTTAAAACGTAAAAGATGCAGGCATTGGACTATTGATAATTGGGTTAAATTGCAAAAACAATTTTTCAAATCGGTTAGTTAGTTAGTTTTCCTGGGCTATTTCCCGCACTTGGCCTCTCGATTGGGCCGTCGTGCGTGGCTCATGTTTCTATTTATGTCACTCCAGCCGATCCAGGCTGTCCCAGAAGGTTAGCAGCCTGTTTGGGTTGCTACAGGCCTCCGGGACAGATTCTGGAGATTGTAGTATTCTTGCCCGTTGCTCTGCCACGCTCCTGCATTCCACGAGCACATGCTGTGGCGTTTCTTCTTCCTCCATGCATCCTCTGCATAGAGGGTTGTCTGTCACACCTAAATCGGTTATTCATTACAGGACTTGAGATTCGAATGGTAGTTTATGTCACGAGTTCACCACTCTATTTTGCAGAACGTATTTGAGGATTAGATTTAAATTTTGAGTTATTTGCTGTGACCTCGATGTTTTGTGATGATCTGTAAGCACCTTTAGCCCAGGTGCATCGCAATAATTTGTAAGAATTTTCAGTGGCGTGCCCAGGGTTGGTAAATGGGGCAAGCCCGTCATACTTTATTGTGTTTTTTACGTGTTTTTTAGTAAAAAAAAGTGTTACCTCTTTACATTTCAATATTCAGTTTTAAATTTACTGCTTGTGTTGTAGATTCAATAAAGCACACTGAAGGCATGCTGTTGCTAGACAGAATTTAACATATACTTATCAGCAGCCGCATACAATACAATACAATACAATCAACTACTCCAGTAGATAGGCATTCCTACACTTGGATGCGTCACAAAATGAAATTCTTAAAAATTTCATTATTAAAAACAACTATCGTGATAGTTGTTTTTACTATCGTGATAAGGCTGCTAACCTTCTGGGACAGCCTGGGTTGGCTGGAGTAACATAAATAGAAACATGAGCCGGGCACAACGGCCCAATCAAGAGGTCAAGTGCGGGAAAAGCCCAGATAAACTAAACTAAACTAAACTAAACTATCGTGATAGTTGTCAAGGCCTACTTACATATATATATATATAACCTACTTACAAATAATCAAAATATACTAATGTCATTAAATAGTAAGAGAGAATAATATATTAAAATAGAAATGCAAATTCTATGTAGAATAATCAACGTAAAATAATTGTATTGTCAATCCAGCAATATGCCTTCGTATTTTTTAAACATAAATAGATCTATACTAAATTATATGACAATTAGAATGTCAGCTATCATAATACCGTTATGTTTAAAATTTTACAAATTTTGCTAATTATCAACATGGAAAATAAACTTGGAATTTTCAAACTCCCTTATACCATAAATTGGGTTTCTTACCAAATTATTTATAATTATCTTTTTAAATTGGTCCTCTCCAAGGCTTTTCATTTGTTCTGGAATCTTATTATAGAAGGACAAATAATACCTGCGGTGGCTTTAAGAAATGCCGTTTTATATGCTTGAGCGAGTGAAATCAAGTTAAGACAGAACTCACCATAAGGGTCAATTTCCCTCACTGTTTATCAGGCAATTAAAACCACAAATCAATTGAAATTATATAATCTGTCTCTGAAAAATCTGCTCTGTCACTTGTTCAATACAAACGGAACTAAATACGGAACACGCTCGCATTCTACTTCCATAACGCAAGCCTGGCTTATTCGTCAATACAAAAGTCGTATAGATACATAAATTGTTTTGCATAATTTGCCACAGGTTAGAATGAGAGGACCACTGATTTTGAAGTCCCCGTTGCAAGCCCATGTGTGCGAGCTAGATGACTAGCTGAACTCAGCTCGGTAAGATTGCAGCGAATTGTCGCTCTGTTGATAAGCTGTTTTGCCGTGTGGAGCGATCTGTGCCCCCTTGCAAATTCTTTCATTAGTTTACCGATCTTTTTAAGAAGATTTTTAAGAGATAAGGCAAGCCGGATTTTAGGCCTGTATGAATGAACCGCCACTGAGAATCTTATGTCTCAATCAGATTCCCTCTTTGTCTCCTTTCTTTGAGAGTAGTCATTCCAAGTAATTCCGAGTAATCTTTCCTATTTTTCACTGGCATTTTGGTCGCCCTGCGCTGCATCTTTTCCAGGGCATCTATATCTTTGCACAAGTAGGTATTCTAGAGCTGATAGCCATACTCAAGAATGGGTCCTCTAACATATGCCTTTATAAATCTGTTATTTGATTAACCCTCTATCTGGTAAGACGTCCCTGAGGGTCCCATTATTTTTTAGTCATCTGCCCCATAGATATTTTTTTGTAGCGACAAACTTTTCGGGATTCCTCTACTGTTGTTTCTAGTGACGTTTCAAACAGACAAACAGACTTCATTCTGGAATTGGTCTCTCTGTCTCAATGACTCAATGTCGGCAGAGCGAGAAAATAAAATACAATAGTTAACTTTTTGTAATGGCCGTCACAATATATATATACGTCTCGCTTTCACTCGGGTTATCGCCCACTTTGATTTCAATATTCGAAGCGAAGTCTGGTATACTGAATTTCTTAAATGATTGTTCTTGTGTATTTTAATTTTTAAATTCAAAAACTCAAATCCAAATTGAATTACCGGAGGATGTGGCATCATTGTTACTGCTAATATTGGCGTGTTCTTCAATGGTGGAGGTGTTGCGATGCGGACTGGGCAGCTGGGAGCCTCCCACGGCCACCCAGGTGGAACACGAACGGCTGGTGGCGGCTAAGGCTCGGGCCGCACCTTCCAGGGCCGCACTTAGACGCACTTCAGAACAAGCGCTGTGGATGGACAAAAGCAAAATCAATAACCTTACTCTGAAAATTGCATCCCTAGTGCGTGCATATGTTCGGTAGGGAACGGTTTCGAGCAGCTTGGGCCACAAGATCCATTTTGTTCTCGGATCGGTTCAACTCACGATTCAGCTCCTATTCAGAAGCCTCAGAAGTGCAGAAGGCTACCCAGGGTAAGACTCTCGCGTGTCAGGCCTCACAGCTGGTGGACCGGTTTCTCCTAGCGGGATTGCATCCCGGCGCTACTGGATGGTTTGTGCACTGTACGGCGACGCCGTTCGGTTGTGCACTCTGACTAATTGCTGAAGGAGTCTGAAGACTATGGAAATATACTGTCTCCTAAGCAGCGGGGGTGGATGCTGACCTGCTGTCATGCCACGTTTGAAATGACCTTGAGCCACCGATCCCGTGTGGCACTATGGGCAAAGGACGCCCAAGTCCGCGATAAATTCAAATTAAATTACCGCTGTAATACAGCAGGTAGAGGGCCGCGTAAGCGACTTCAAACCCATAACCAGACGGGAGGACGGAGGTATCCTGAAGGTTAAATCCAGATAAAGATATCCTACCAAAACTGGTAGGGGCGAGGCTGCCCGCTGGGTACCTTTGGCCTCTGACGGGCTTGTTGGCGGAGCTAGACAGTAGATTCTCTTGTCTGTAAGTCTTTTAAGTTCATCCCACGGCTGAAAGAACGATCACATATCGTTATATCAGCCTGGGGTGACGGGTTCGCCCGTTGTAATCGACACCGCCCTACTGTGCATATGTTTGTTGTCAAAAGTGCCCAGTTGGGCGATTTTATATACCCATCGCTAAAAACTCAAAATGAACCGAAACGTTACGCTTTAAAAACGATTGTAACGTATCAAAATATAATATCTCGTATCGGCGGATATTATAACAAACGCATTTCGCTTAGCTCAATTTTTACTATTGGCGATAGAGATTGGCAACATTGCTTACTGAAGCAAGAACTAGGCCAACCACCGTATCTATATCCACTCGGATAGCAAGGCAGCTCTTATGGCACTAGCCTCGAATACAATTAATTCAAAGCTAGTGCAAAACTGCATCTCAGTACTAAATTCCCTGGGCGAAAAGCACAGCGTAATTCTAAGATGGGTTCCCGGCCATGCAGGAGCCGAGGGAAATGAAAAAGCCGATGAACTTGCTTAGATCAATCCGTCAACCACTGGAACAACACGCCAGGGTTGAATAATTCCAAAGAGCTAATTAAGGCTTACGACCGTAAGATGGCCCGTGAGGCCTTATCGCTAAATAGGAACAATCTACGCATACTGGTGAGGGCGCTCACGGGGCATTGCGGCCTGAACAAACACATGTTCAACCTCAAGCTCAAAGACACAAAAATGTGCAGGTTCTGCCAAGGGGCAGAGGAAACTCCCCTGCACCTCATGTGCGAGTGTGGCCCGCTGATGCATAAAAGATACACCCACTCGGGTGGTCATTACCTCCAACCTGAGGAGGTAAAACAATCTGGCGCCAAAAACCTGCTGCGGTTCTTAAATGACACGAGGCTTAGCGCAGAACTATAGTAGGTGGCGAATTTAATAGATCAGCAATGGTCGCAGAGTTACAAGGCTCATAAAGACCTTAGAAAAGCCCCACTCAACAAAATAAAAAAAAATTATAAAATACTAAAGCAAGATGCACTTAGCGCATCTTGCCTTAATTAGCGCTTTGGAATGATTCAACCCTGGCGTGTTGTTCCAGTGGTTGACGGATTGTTCTAAACACATTTGTTTGAGCATTAGGTTTGCAAGGATTTTTGGTACGCCACAGGTTCAGGGCCGTATAACGTTCCCTTTGCTCCCGTCTTAGCAAGTTCATCGACTTTTTCATTTCCCTCGATTCGTGCATGGCCGGGAACCCATCTTAGAATTACCTTGTAGTTTTCGCCCAGTGAATTCAGTAGTAATATGCAGTTTTGCACTAGCTTTGAATTAAGATTGCAAGTTTATCTGTGATGCAATGGGGAGTTATTTGCTTATAATTTACCTGCGCATTCCACGTTGTGCGGGTGCGAACGGTGTGATGAAATTCGTTTGTTCGTTGTTGCTTATGTCGCTGGTGCTGAAGGACCGCCTGAGGCCGAGAGCCACACAAAGTGCTGCACACGACACGAGCACTTCATCTCTATAGTACCAAGTTGAGCTGAAACAAAGAGATTGTTAAACTGTGAAAGATATACCATCGTCGTGCCTCAGCAAACCAGGATTACGCCTTTGCCCATGCTCTATTTTGCCGCATCTCGTGTAATCCTAATATAATAAAACGCATATATCGAATCAAATCTTTCTTTTTACATGACTGCTCAAAAGGAGTGTTATGTGTTCAGGATTCATCTATGTATGTTTTGCGTTTCTTAATTTCACCATAACTTCTAAACGATTGAACCGATTTAGAAGTGTGTCGTATTGTTAGAATTGCTTTATCCTCCTGAGTGTCATAGTGTATCTGCCGCGGCCCCTTGATCTCATATAAGGTTAAAGCATAGTCTTGTCGTGTTATGCGGGTGCGTGTTGACATTCATTTGACAGTTCAGTTTTTTTTTCGTTCTTCCTTTTCGCGGCCGTCAGGAATATATCCCGTAGGCCTAGTAACGAAGAGAAATATTTGGAATATTAATTTAGCGAAATAAATTATACAAAGTGTTTAATTATTACACTCCGAATTATTACCGAATTTTAAATAACCATTTTTGGTTCTGACGAATTTATTCCAACCAAACTTTTTGGAAAATTATAAAACTAATGATGAAAATATTAATGATGAAAACCTGTTTTTTTATTCCACCATAACTTCTAAACGCTTGAACCGATTTAGAAGTGTGTGATATAGTTAGAATCGTTATGTCATCCCGAGTGTCATAGGGTACCTAAACTGTCCAAATATCAAAAAATACTTGTACAAATGTCCAAATGTCAATTAATGAACATAAATAGATCGTGTTTAGTGTCAAATGAAAGGTCTGATTGAGTACATTCCGGAAATATACATTATCTATGTGGATAAATACATAAACCACAAATATTTCATTTTAAAAAAAAAACCATAATAAAAATAATTATAAATATAACAGTTCACTTTCTGTAACGGCAGTCAGGTTATTATTTTTTTTGCCAGCGACAAAAAAGTGTAAGAGTATTGTAAAAGCTGATATTTTTAGATCAGACAGTATTTTGGCGATAGAATGCTGGGGTAGAGTCAGCAGGCCAGACTCCGGGACACCTGGCGCTGGCGTACTAGGAAAGGTGTAATTTTAATTAGAACCCCCCAGTGTTTTGGAAAAGCTGAAAATTCTTCAGTAGACAGTGGATGCAATATAGAACTCGAAACAAATGGTCAGACTGCTTAACAATAAATGCGTGGCGTCAGCATTACTCCATACATGTCACAAAGATTAAATCCATTATATTGCATGGCGCGTTAGTCCGATGCGTGGAAGTTAATGGGCCCTTGCTGAGTTGGCCACGAAGACCCATTCTGTTCAGGGTTGGTCACACTCTCGGGTCAACACCTATCCGGCGGCCTCCACGCATGAAGTGCGAGCCTAGGTAGGACTCTGGCCTTATAGTTAGTTTCCCCTGGGAATCAACCTTCTGGCGATCCTGGACGGTCTGCGCACCGTGCGGCGTAAGCCAATCGACTGTGCACTCTGACTAACAGTCGAGGGAGTCTGGAAGCAGTACTGTTTCCTATAGAGCGGGGGTGGTTGCGGACCTTACGGCGACTGCTCTCGAAACGACCATCGGCTACCCAATCCTGGGTGAACAGCCGGGCAAAGGACGCTGTGGTCCGCGATAGATTCGGTAAACACCGTTTCACCGCTTCGTAAGGGAGAGGACCGCGCAAGCGACCTCGAACTCGTAACCAATCGAGAGACCGGAGTAATCTGGTCACAATTGGAAGTAAGGGCGTGAGTGTAGGCCCGCTGGGTAACACTCCTCGCTATCTCGCGGTTAAGGCGTTGGCCTCTTACGGGCTTGTGGCGTAGCTAGACGGTGGACTGTTTTGTCCTCAAGTCTTCTGCGCTCACTCCAGGGAGATAGAACGACTAATCGTTAAAACTTCCTGAGGTGACGGGCTCGCCCGCTGTAGTCGACAACCCTAGTTAGTGCGATGCGTAATAGCTACCGACAAATACGTACCGGCGTATTTGCAGGGACTTCTTTGACATGTATGGAGTAATGCTGATTTTTTATTTTTTTATTTGTTGAGTGGGGCTTTTCTAAGGTCTTTATGAGCTTTGTAACACTGCGACCATTGCTGATCTATTGTGCTCGCCACCTACTAAAGTTCTGCGCTAAGCCTCGTGTCCTTTAAGAACCGCAGCAGGCTTTTGGCGCCAGATTGTTTTACCTCCTCAGGTTGGAGGTAGTGACCACCCAGGTGGGTGTATCTTTTACGCATCAGCGGGCCACACTCGCACATGAGGTGCTGGGGAGTTTCCTCTGCCCCTTGGCAGAACCTGCACATTTTTGTGTCTTTGAGCTTGAGGTTGAACATGTGTTTGTTCAGGCCACAATGCCCCGTGAGCGCCCTTACCAGTATGCGTAGATTGTTCCTATTTAGCGATAGGGCCTCACGGGCCGTCTTACGGTCGTAAGGCTTAATAAGCGCTTTGGAATGATTCAACCCTGGCGTGTTGTTCCAGTGGTTGACGGATTGTTCTAAACACATTTGTTTGAGCATTAGGTTTGCAAGGCTTTTTGGTACGCCACAGCAAGGTTCAGGGCCGTATAACGTTCCCTTTGCTCCCGTCCTAGCAAGTTCGTCGGCTTTTTCAGAGTAATGCTGATGCCTTGCGTTCTATTAATAAGCAGTCTGACCATTTGTTTCGAGTTCTTTATTGCATTCACTGTCCTCTGATGAATTTTCAGCTTTTCCAAAACACCGTGGGGGTGCTAATTTAAATAACACCGTTCCTAGTATGCCAGCGCCAGGTGTCCCGGAATCTTGCCAGCTGACTCTACCTTGGCATTCTATGGTCAAAATACTGTCTGATCTGAAAGTATCAGCTTTTACAAAACTCTTGCACTTTTTTGTTGCTGGCTCCCTAACTATTTGGTACATTTGGAGAGCGGGAAGCCAAAGGGGCATTATACCAGACGGGCCCGCTCACTCACCCCAAAGTATTACATCTTGTCTCTATACTTTTAATTTGGCAGAATTATAGTCGGATGAGCAGTGTCTATTCCAGCCTAGTATTATCTGTCCTGTGACTGTCAACCCAGAACGCGATGTCAAATGTCAAAAGCGTGTGAGGTGGTGGTATCATTCCCCGAGTGATCACCTTCCCCCAAGGTTGCGACGGCATATTCGGCACTCTCTCTCATGAGTTAGGTCAACGAATCCGGCTCCTTGGTTTCCTTTCCTCATTCTCCCCGAGTCGAAGCATCAGTCTGTAATCCCACAGACTCGAGCCGTGTCCAGTACACGATACTAGGAGCACACGCACAATCCTCATTCACAATTCCTGCATAACCTCCGTCGCGCAACCCTCGCGTCTCGATAAAGTAATCCGGGCACTCGTTAATTCGGCAAGCGTTATAACTGGCAATATTCAATCAATAAAAACCTTCTGCTTCATCAAAACCGCCTTTAAATACGGAGATAACTCGTAAGTTGACACCACCACCTCACATCGAATAATTTGGAGTCTTGTGAGGGGTGGTCCCTCATAAGCGCTTTTTAGTTTGTTTGTAAATGACGCGATGGGAAAAACGAAATCGGCGTTTTCGTGCTGTTTTATTGAGAAAATAGCCGATTGCTTTACAATATAAGTTGTGCTATAATGCTATAAAGTACGGGCCAAAGGAACGTTCCGATGGGGTAATAAACAGAGCTGTCAACAAGGATGCGGCTAACGTCGATATTGCTTATCGATGAATTACGCTTGCTCGATGAAACAGTATTATACATTTGCATTTATTATATTAAGTATTATTCTATAATTAAAGTAATTAATTAATGACCTAATTATGCGATGTGAGTTATTAAATAAGTACTTAATAGATAACTGATTATCATACCATGGCATATCACATGTCATTATTAATTTCTAAACAGTAATTAGTAAAATGTTATCGTGGCATTTTGTAATGAGTCCCACACTTGTATATTATAAAATGCTGCGCGGATAAAACATCATTACTTGCCTATCAGTTTAGCAATGGGGACCATATTTTCTAACCTGGAGCTATTGAAGTTGAAGGGTGATATTAACATGCAGACTCGGTGCCTTATACATAACATTTTGTCATTTTTGCGTGTGCCGGGATTGATTTTTTGAGAAAAATGGACCACTTGATAAGAGGTAACGATTCTCGACTTCGATTTTACCTCGACGAGACTTGGGTTAACCAAAACCGACACGCATCCCTACAAGCAGGTAGTAAAAGGGGCGGGGCCGGCCTAATGATTTATTGTCTCACCGGAACGTTCTTTTGGCCCGTACTATAGTAAGATTCTTCAGCTGTTTCAATGTTTCTGCAAGATTGTTTATGCAATTGGTATAGGAGTTCCCCACGGCTCGCATAACAATTTCCTCAGGTTGAAATAGCATTAACTTAAAATTATTATTATTATTATTATATTATACACTAGCAGCTTAAGGCTGATGCGTGTATATCACATGCACTTGTTTTTAAACTTGTGATTGTTTTGCACTAAGAAAAATGTCGAGTTTGTTTTTAAAGCTATTGACAGAAATAGCACTGATCACTTCCTCTAACAAAGCATTCCAAGCATCCACTACACGATTTGTCAAAAAATATTTCCTGGGGTTCGATGCGGCAATTGTCTTATTTAGCTTCAACGAGTGTCCACGCAGTTGCTTATTGGTGTTCAGGGTATACATGCTCTCTAGATTGGGCCCACTGTAATGTAATAACCGTGAAGCATTTTGTAGCTTTCTATTAGGTCTCCTCGCTGCCTACGTTCCTCTAATGTCGTCAGGCAAAGTTCTTTCAGTCGTACTTCGTATGGTTTGTTCCTCAGCGATAGCACCAACTTTGTTGCTCTTCTCTGAACTCTTTCCAGGTGCTCTATATCCTTCCGAAAGTAAGGATTCCATACCTGGCAGATAGTAAAATACATTCACTTGTGCAGACTTAATCTAACAATTAGCATTTTCCTTATGATTCGTAGACGTTTTTCAATAAATTAACCTTTCCAAGGTTAAAACGTCATAAAACAAGTAAAAAAACTACAAACCGTTGCGATCTGTAATCAGGGTTTGGGCTGACTCCGCGCAGTATGTGGACATCTCCAGGTGTTAGACCAGCCTGCAAAAAATAACCAACGTCAAGTTTTCATTTATTTATTTATTTGTTTACTCGCTTATTACTAATCAACATTACAGAAAAACCAATGCATTGAAAAGTAAAATTAATAAAGATATCAACAAGTAACTATATAAATAGAATGTCGCTTATATAAGTATCTATGATAGCACTAGCTATCACACCTATCTATCATATCTAGCTATCATATAAGAATAAATAATTAATTTGAAATCGAAGACTAATTAGTTAGTTAGTTTATCTGGGCTTTTTTTCCCGCACTTGACCTCTTGATTGGGCCGTTGTGCGTGGCTCATGTTTCTATTTATGTTATGTTACTCCAGCCAACCCAGGCTGTCCCAGAAGGTTAGCAGCCTGTTTGGGTTGCTACAGGCCTCCGGGACAGATGCTGGAGATTGTAGTATTTTTGCCCGTTGCTCTGCCTCGCTCCTGCATTCCATGAGCACATGCTGTGGCGTTTCTTCTTCCTCCATGCATCCTCTGCATAGAGGGCTGTCTGTCACACCTATGGTAAACAGGTGTTTGTTTAGGGGACAGTGGCCTGTCATAGTACCTATGACTTTACGGATTTTGTCCCTTTTAATCCGGTGAGGTTGCGGGCAAGTTTTTTAGACGCTTCCGGAACCGCGTTTTTTGTTTGCCTGCATCCTGCGTTTTTTTCCATTCTGTAAGATGGGTTTCATCGGTGTTCCTGCGTGAAAATTTTTTTATTTGGGCCTGGGGTATGGGCATCAAGGTTCCAGTCCATATACGATATTCTTTGATCCCCTTCTGGCCAGTTCGTCTGCCGCGTCGTTGCCCAGTGAGTCGCTGTGCCCTTTAATCCATTGCAGGGTCACTTTATTTGACCCTGCAATGGATTCAAGCGCATTGTGGCATTCCAGTACAAGGACAGAGGTTATAGTATTTTTTGCTAGCGCTTGTAGCACGGAGGCACTGTCGGAGACAAATTTCAAACTTAGGTCTCCGACATCTTTGGCTGCAACTGCCTGTGCTGCTCTGGTGATGCCAATGCATTCTGCTTGGAAGATCGTATTTAAGTTGCCTAGGGTAGTTGATCGAAGACTATCGCAGTTGTTTGACATTATAAATAAGATGAAAACGAATTTACGGCGTGAAGTATGTAACACCCGACGTTTCGACGATGTTGCACCCCGTGGTCCAGGGTAGACTGAAGAGTTGTCAATCCGTTGTTCCGCAGGTAGGCCGCATATTGCTGCCCCCACTGCGTAGATTGTAACGGTGGTTGGAGGGGCGCGCTCGGTGCATGCGAATTTTGAAAATCCACCACGCACACGACACTCGCTGTATCTTGTCTTACGCCCTAGGAACTTTTCTTACACTTTCAATAAGTTTATCATCATTTAGAATTTGAAACCCAGAGTCTGACGCCATCCAATATCCTATATCTTCAGCACTAACTTCTGAACATCCAGGAGTTTGCAAAAGAATGTTTCTGAATTCCTTAAGTGATACGTCATTTTCATCTCCTTCTGTCTCTTTCCTTTCCTTGAGCTTATTTTCTTCTGCTACTTTCCTTGAGCTTCTTTCTTTCCTCCGTCTTATTGTCGGAGTTCGGATAATTGAAGTTCTACAGTAATATAAATATATGCTGACCTTTAAACGTAGAGCTTTTGCCTCGCTTGCCGCTGAAGAGACGCTGAATAAGCTGAGATCTGTAGTAACACTCTCATGCGATGGGGATCTCGGTAATCTGTTACCTGCACCAGAAAACAACACATTACACGTTTTGCTCTCCTGTCAACTGTCAGTGAAGTTAAAGCATCTTTGTATGTCTGTGAAACAAAGATATTTATTAAATTCGAAGACTATCGCGGTTGTTTGACATTATAAATAGGATAGAAAACGAATTTACCGCGTGAAATTTGTAGCACCCGACGTTTCGGTGACGTTGCAGCCGCCGTTGTCCAGGGTAGACTGAAGAGCTCTCAATCCAATGTTTTGCGGGTAGGCCGCGTACCGCTTCCGCCACTGCGTAGATTATAACGGTGGTGGGGGGCCGGGCTCGGAGCGCGGGAATTTTGAAAATCCGTCTTGCACACAACACTCACTGTATCCTGTTTTACGTCTTTGCGTTCGGCGGCGGGAACATTTTAAGAAGAGGGTTCCACGTAGAAGAGAGTTTGTAACCGTCGTCTCTGTTAAAGTTCGGGGTTCTTCTTATTTCAATGGCTTCCCGGATCATGCGAGGAAAGTAGAATTGTTCTTTGGATAGCACAATGGGATTTTGAAACTGCATCCAGTGGTTACTTCCGCTATCCAATATATGTTCGCAGATCGCCGATTTTTCTCGCTGAACGTTTTTAACAGCTTTGATGTGTTCTGACAGTCGCGTGGCTATGGGTCGTTTCGTTTGTCCAACGTAGGCTAGACCGCAACTGCATTCGACTTTATACACACCCGGGGTTTGCAGTGGTATTACATCCTTTACAGGCCTCAAAAATCGAGCTATATTTTGGGTCGGTTTGCTACGCCGACATGCTTCAACATTGCCTGACATCCTGCTACTTTCTATGGAGTGGCGATTATTACAAACAAATCGACGGAGTAGCAATGGGATGCCCTGTATCGCCGATAGTTAGCGACTTATATATGGAACATTTTGAGGAAATAGCCATAAAAACCTCCAAAATTAAGCCCAGTCTCTGGCTTCGCTACGTGGATGATACCTTCTGCATCCTAAAAGGCAACATTCAAACGGTGAATGAATTCCTGGGTCATCTGAACTCCATACACCCAAAAATCAGATTCACCTATGAAGTAGAGAAGGACGGCTCCCTACCATTTTTGGATGTCAAAGTGACGAGAAGAAGTGACAATACTCTCGGACATACGGTATATCGGAAGCCCACACATACGGACAGATATTTACATGCAAGCTCACACCATCATCCCTACCATCTACGTTCAGTGCAAACGTCCCTCGTGAATCGAGCACGCGATCTATGCGACGCTGAGCATTTTCCGAAGGAGATGGAACGTGTCAATGATGTCCTTAGGAAAAATGGATACGGTAAATATCACGAGACACGCACACGATCTAATACAGACGAAACTCAGAAACCGAGCAGATCAAGAGCATTCTTACCATACGTCAAGGGCGTGACAGATCGAATAAGTAAGATGCTAAACAGATTCGATATAAAAACGATCTTCAAACCGACCCAAAATATAGCTCGATTTTTGAGGCCTGTAAAGGATGTAATACCACTGCAAACCCCGGGTGTGTATAAAGTCGAATGCAGTTGCGGTCTAGCCTACGTTGGACAAACGAAACGACCCATAGCCACGCGACTGTCAGAACACATCAAAGCTGTTAAAAACGTTCAGCGAGAAAAATCGGCGATCTGCGAACATATATTGGATAGTGGAAGTAACCACTGGATGCAGTTTCAAAATCCCATTGTGCTATCCAAAGAACAATTCTACTTTCCTCGCATGATCCGGGAAGCCATTGAAATAAGAAGAACCCCGAACTTTAACAGAGACGACGGTTACAAACTCTCTTCTACGTGGAACCCTCTTCTTAAAATGTTCCCGCCGCCGAACGCCGAACGCAAAGACGTAAAACAGGATACAGTGAGTGTTGTGTGCAAGACGGATTTTCAAAATTCCCGCGCTCCGAGCCCGGCCCCCCACCACCGTTATAATCTACGCAGTGGCGGAAGCGGTACGCGGCCTACCCGCAAAACATTGGATTGAGAGCTCTTCAGTCTACCCTGGACAACGGCGGCTGCAACGTCACCGAAACGTCGGGTGCTACAAATTTCACGCGGTAAATTCGTTTTCTATCCTATTTATAATTTATTAAATTGTTTGGAATATTTGTAGTATCGGCACCTTTCCGTCTATCAAAAAAAAAAAAAAACTAAGACTAGATTAGATCACTTTAATGCTAAATCTGATAGGAAATAGGGTATTACTGCGTTATAGAAACCTGTTCTACATCGTTGATTTTTTAACGATACCCGACTATATTAAGCGTGCTGATTCCGAATCTGCAATAATCTATATTCGGTCTCAATAAGTGAGATACAGGCATTCAAAGAAGCATCAAACCCATATATTTCGTTAGGTTGTTTGTTTTTTTTAAATAATACATAAACACCTTTATGTCGGTAGGTTAGGTTAGTTTTTTTTAACTAGCTGAAACCCGTCGTGATCGATGGTCAGTTTATTGACAGTAATGTTTAAAAAAATACTTCTTATTTATGTACAAATAATATTTCTTTAAATCAATTCGATTAAGTTGCGGTGCCTTGATCATTCAATCTACGATAAGGAAATCACCAAGGTCTTGGAGAGAACGGACAGCTACAATCAAAGAGCGACGAGTACGCGATTTGACATGTGACAGAAAGTAAACAAAAAGTTTCGCTCCAATTCAGCTTACTTTAGCAATTATACGCTAGATGGCGGTGAAATTATTGAAATATTTTGATTTTAACTATATTGAGCAAAAAAATCGGTTGTGTCAGCCCAAGACTTTCCCGGCAAGCAGACAATCCCCTCGCGCGCGCCAAACTCCCTAACACCCTCCCCCTAACCCCTCTCAAATCCCCACTTAACCCCCCTAAATTTGTTTTTTTTGTCTAGAAAAGCTGTGCGTCCGAGGAATTTTCAGAAATTATTAGGTATTGCCTTTTTTATAAAAAAGAAAAATTGTGTTGTTTTTTTTTTATTTTTGTCTTTTCATTTATTTTTTAAATCAGTTTTATGATAGTTTAAAAAAAAATAAGGTAAACTTTTAAAATAGAGGTGTTTAAGAATTGTTTTTTAAATAAAAAAAACTAACTCCTACTTACATAAATGTAGGTGTTTGACACTTCTTTAAATGCCTATACCTCTATTATTTATTGAGTCCGACAGAAGGTTATTGCAGTTTCGGAATCAGTGTGGTGAATTTCAAAAATCGGTGATGTTCAAAAATAAATGTAGAATTAGTAGCAAAACCTAATAAATACCCATTTTTCGGTATTTATTATTATTATTTTTTAATGTAGGTATTATTATTTTGTTTTAACGTATATCAAGAGATAATTTGTTTTAGTTTTAATACTATTTTAACTTAGTTATAAGTAAAATGCAGGACTATTTTGTTTAAATTCTTATTCTAATTTTTACTATTTTAAATTGTTTTGTTTTTTTTCTGATTTGAATTTATTTGCTGTCATTTTAATTTTCCACTTCTAACTTTAATTTAAGTATTTAGTCATTTTTAATATTGTTTTGCAATTCTATTATTTTGTGCATACATGGAATATATGCCATTTTTATAAACACAGTATTTGTGCAAGCACATTCAAAAATAAATGTTTACCTTGGAACAGGTCCCGGCCTAGTTAGGTGACGTTGCCACTAGACTATGCGATGTATTCTTTTTTCTGCTTTTGACTCAATTTTGAAAGTATTTCTATGCATAATTCCTACGTTGAAATTGTTTACTGTTATTTTTAATATTTGCATTACTTATATAAATAAATAAATAAATAAATATTAGGTATTGCTACCAGTTCTACATTTTTGATTTTTTAACATCAACCGGCTATATTCACCATGCTGATTCCGAAATTGCAATTATCTTTCGACGGACTCCTTTCGGTAGGTTGTTTGTTTTATTTTTTATAAACAATTCAGAAACAACTATTTGTCAGTAGGTAAGATTAGTTTTTTTTAACCATCATATAAACTAATTTAAAAATTGAAAAAAAAAACAACCTACATAAAATCCAATGCGATTTTCTTTCAGATTTAGCAGTAGAATGAACCACATCACATTTAGCATTACGATGATCGAATCTAGTATTAGGTATTCCTTTTTTTCGATTTTTAGAAAGGTTTCTATATATATATATATATATATAGGTATTATATATGAGCTTATAGAATATCTAATAATAGGATCGAAAACATGACTCGGGACGATATTCACACTTAAATTCACCAACGTTTCTTTTATAATACATCGAAAAAATGCAAAAATTAAACTGTACCGGTAGCATTCGCGACATCTTGCCCGGGCCAGTTGCAGTCACTCGTGGACGATGAACACATCACCAAACTTATCAACCAACGTAAAATACTAAACACTAAATAATCACGGGCTTTTATCACAATTTCAAACAGCTTAAATCGGAAAAATCAATCAAAACATCCCGACGACGCAGCACAAGCGATTTTCACGAAAACAAACATGGCCGCTGTTTGACGTTTCGAGTTTCGATTTGGCGGCGAAGTGTCAAAATTTTGCGTAGGTAATTTTGCCAAAATCGATATTTTGTTTTTTAATTGATTTACGAGATAAGGTTATAATGTATTATATGTCAAATTTCAATGCGATCATTTTACAGTTCTTCTTTTTATGATCCGTATAGTGGTTTACAAAATATGGTCGTTTTTATCAAGGTCGTCGATTTTGCGCGCGAAAACGTCGCGGGCGAATGGGACAGCTGAATTTTTACTTCGCGAGGTGAGGGGTTAATCATATAAAATATATATTTTTTTAATGTAGAATTTAAAGCAAAATAACCGCATTTTCACCATTAATGGCAGACTATGATCAAAATATGATAAAAAGGAAATATTTTTTGCGAAAATGTCTCAAATGTAAATATAGTGTTTAGTTGTTTTATTATTAGATAGTATTTAATTTCAATTTAGTTGATACTCTATGTCTTATTAAATAATAATATTACAATAAAATATGAGGCGCCTTTTATTTTCTCATAGAGGGTGATGAAAAGTAGTGTACTATCACTCGGGCGCAAAATATTTTTGGCTCGGGCGCTTTTTTGAGTCCCTCGCTACGTTCAGGATTCTACTCTAGAATCGCTCACTTCGCTCTGGATTTAAAAAAGCGCCCTCGCCGTTAAAATATTATTTTGCTCCCTTGTGATACCTACAATCTACTATTTTCTTCCGATATTCTTCTTCTTCCGTGGGTTCCTACCCCGCCGTATCTATAGCGCTTTACTGCATGTGCTTAGGATGCAAAAGCGGATCGTAAACCGCAGGAAATACGTATTTTTTTAAAATTATTTACCAAAAATGCCTAATTTTGTAGTTTATACCAGGGGCCACGTCAATTAGACGTAATTAATTGATGAATGACGTGACTACCTAGTATAAAACTACAAAATTAGGCATAATTTGTAAATATTATAAAAATATATATTTGCATATTTCCTATGGTTTATGATCGCCTCCAAGCCCGCAACGCGATGCTTGACAAGCATGCTTGATCGCCTAGAGAGCCCCTAATGTACTCGTAGCAATGAAAATAGTTTTCGATAGTGACTATTAAATCCTACTACTATTATAAACGCGAATGTTTGTAAGAATGTATGTATGGATGTTTGTTACTCTTTCACGCAATTTCTATTGAGCCGTGTACATTATCGGACGTCAGTCGCGGACGCGACCTCGAGGCTTTGGACGTCCGATAGAGATCTGGCAAGCCACGTCCCAAACCACTGTGCATACTGTCCATAAGCCGCGGCAGCGGACGCGTCCGAGAGTGTGTTCGCCCCTTAAAGGGGCAATCATAATATTATCGGACGCGTCCGCAGGCGCGGCTTATGGACGCGACTGAAAGGTTACCTATCTATGTAATGAATTTCTATTAAGCCGTGCACATTATCGCACATTGTCAGTCGCGGACGTCACCTTGAGGCTTCGGACGTCCGATAGAGATCTGGCAAGCCGCATCCCAAACGACTGTGCATACTGTCATTGATTTCAATGATACTGTTCAGTCGCGTCCATAAACCGCAACTTGCGGACGCGTACGATAATATGAATTCCCCTTAAATGATATTACGTCCGTAAGTATCGAAAGCAATTTATTTATTTATTTATTTATTTCAAACCAGTTGATAGGAGTTCCTACACTTGGTTAAGTCAAAAGTAATGAAAATAACAAGTATAATATTTAAATAAATACCTATTAAGGTAAACATATGAACGCCAGTATTGCAAGGTATGAACGTTGAACATCTAAGCGCAGATTTTCTATGTAGAGGAAACAACATTTTCCAATATTTTCAATCAAAATTCTTAAGTAATTTCGTAAAATTTTCTATCTAATTTTCTATATAATCCTAAGTACTAAATAATCAAATAAATATTGGATAATTTCCCAAATTATCATACGGGAAGATATTTTAAAGAAAAAACACAAATACAAACAAATCAGTACTTAATAATAATTATTGTCAATAGCCAATAGTTTGAAGAAGAAGAAAAAAACGCAATTGTAAAATAGTCAATAATAGAAAGAATAAGGAATAATAATAGTCAAGTAGGTCAATAGAGCTGCGAAAAATTGATGTTGTCGAAATCCTCAATGCTATAAATGGGGTTTTTAGTCAAAATACCCTGTACCTTTTTCTTAAAGTGAACCTCCCCAAGGCCCCTGATGTGTAATGGAAGTTTGTTGTAGAATAAGTAAGATTGGCAGAGAAAGCTATTCCGAACCTTACTCAGACGCACCTTAAAATGACGCAAGTCCTCTTTATTTCGCGTATTATGCGAATGAATATTTGAGTTAGTTGATTTAGTCTCGATATTTTTTCTCATATACATGATGTTTTGGTATATATACGCGGCGTACAAAGTCATGAGTCAATATAACAACAACATGAAGTCAGACGCGCAGTAAATGACGATGACGTGGCAAAAGAAAGATGAATACGAAAATAGGTCACTGTTCCGATTTATAGATGAAGTAGCTGTGTTGCGCGGTTTCACCCACCGTTTAATTTAAAGAAATCCGATTACTTTGGCAAAAAATATTTTAATATATATTTTGGTGCGGTATTAGTATGTATACTGGTTTTCGCCGCAACCCGGACTAGATAATACATGCACAGTTCGGCTCTACCCAGTAATGCTCGGTTCTCGCCGGGCGGCGGCACACCGCGTCGCATCGCCCGCCTGTGCAAATACTTTGTTTTCGCTTAGCGGTCTCTTTGCTCGGCTCCCAAGGAACGTAACTTGATGTTAAATAGCCTATAAACTTTCTCAAGAATTAGGCTATCAAATGCAAGAACAATTTTTCAAATCCGACTGGTAATTCCGGAGATTAGCACGTTTAAAAAAAAAAACAAACTCTTTAGGTTTATTAATTAAGGGTACTTTATTATAAGCTTGTTAATTTACGAGGGTGGCGTTTATTAGCCTTTTCAGATCGTAGACGTACGCGTCTTGTTCCTCGCCACCCGCGCCGCCTTCTGCTGCACGCTGACCTAGGTATTTCGAGGTGCTTGCACGCGTCACTAATCTCAAGATATTTCTATAGCTATACCACCTAAAAACGTACAGTAAATTTCTAATTTTATCTCTATTTAACACCCGTGATAATGGATAAATTTATTTTGATAAGGACTATTATTGTATTGCTAATGTCTTCAACAAGCGCTGCCTAATTTATTTATTTATTTATTTATTTATTTTATTTATCCCTAGTATTACATAATTAAATTTCCTATAGTTATTTTAAATGATTTAGTCGTACAAACAAAATGTAGAACCCTGAAAATTTCTAAAGGTGCGGCTTCGGCGGGATTTTATCACCTCACTAGGCAGAGCCTGTATTGAGGTGATATTTAGTACTGCGTTCATCTGTCAGGTGTATAGGTAATTTCTCTGGTCATGGAAAATCTTACAAGTGTATATTGTATAACTATTATAGTAGGTATATATATTATACAAAAAAATATTTATTAAATTAAATGAGATATAATATATATGGGAGATATATAAATACAGTTATGAGGTTAATGAGATAATAATAACAATAATAAGTAATATAAATCATCTGTGCACCCATTTAATAACGTTACTTACTAACGACTCACAGTCTCCCTCGTCGAGTGTAACAACCATAATGTTACCAATCTTTTGTAGTGAGCGTCATTTTGAATGATTGTAGCTTGGCCTAATTGCGTGGTAAATATGTTGTGGAGTTTTTTCGCTAGGTAAATATAGTGTCTTTGTCCAAAGGTCATTCTCATTTTTGGTTGTACATGTCTGTCTTTATGTCTTGTGTCGTGTCTATGGGCGTTACTGGTCGGCTTGCCGTTGTCCCGTTGGAGTTCTTTTCTGTAGCATATCAAGACCTGCCGTACGTATAGCTGTCTTGCATCCAACGCCATAAAATCCCTGTAGAGCTGGTCACTGGAGTAGCGGTATGGCTTCCTGGCTATAACCCTAATCAAGGTCTTTTGGGCCTTTATCAGAGGATCCAGATTTGTTTGGGCCATACCACCTCAGCCTAGCTGTCCGTATATTAGCAGAGATTGGGCTAACGCGTGGTATATCGTCCTCAAGATATTGACATACATTAGTTTTCTCATTCTTGACGCTGTGATGTCAACGTGGTCATAGCATTTTAGGTTATTGTCAATAGTGATTCCTAGGTATTTTATTTGACATGCTTTTTCCAATGGGGGGCAGTTGCAGTAGTTATCATAATTGCATTCGTGCAGTATTAGTTGCTTCAGACAATGGTTGCTGCCTCCTGTCGATACTAAAAAATATTTTTCATTTTTTTTGGGACTTAAACGCAGTTATTGTAGTTTAAATATAAAAGTTGGACATATGCTGCTGTCGATTTTTTTATAGATCTCGTTGAGGCCGATATTCTGAGGGGGGTCTTAGAGGGGAGTCTGGAAGCTGTACTGTTTCCTATAGAGCGGGGGTGGTTTCGGACCTTACGGCGACTGCTCTTGAAATGACCATCGGCCATCCGATCCTGTGTGAAGAGCCGGGCAAAGGACGCCGTGGTCCGCGATAGATACGGTATACACCGTTTCACCGATTCGTAAGGGAGAGGACCGCGCAAGCGACCTCGAACTCGGAACCAATCGAGAGACCGGAGAAATTTGGTCACAATTGGAAGTAAGGGCGCGAGTGTCGGCCCGCCAGGTAACATTACTGGCTATCTCGTGGCTAAGGCGTTGGTCTCTTACGGTTTGTGGCGTAGCTAGATGGTGGACTGTTTTGTCCCAAGTCTTCTACGCTCACTGCAGGGAGATAGAACGACTAATCGTTAAAACTTCCTGTGGTGACGGGCTCGCCCGCTGTAGTCGACAACCCAAGTTGTTAGTCAGAGTGCATAGTCGATTGGCTTACGCCGCACGGTGCGCAGACCGTCCAGGAGCGCCAGAAGTTTGATTCCTAGGGGAAACTGACCATAAGGCCAGAGTCCTACCCAGGCTCGCACTTCATGCGTGGAGGCCGTCCGATAGGTTTTGACCCGTGAGTGTGACCAACCCTGAACAGAATGGGTCTTCGTGGCCAACTCAGCAAGGGCCCATTAACTCCCACCAACTAACAACTGAAATAGACTTAACGCTAGACGCCAAAAATAATTTAATGAATCGGTTGGTTCACTCCAAGACTTTCAAGGCAAGTAGACGAGCCCCCACCCCGTAGTAGTATTTTCCCCGTTTAAAAGTATTTTAGAGGTATTTTCGTGCCATATTTGCAGTATATTCCGTGATTTTCCTAAATATAAGAGCTTAAAAATTATTTGTGTATTATATAAGAGATATTCCAAACAAAATTTCTTAAGGTGATTTAATTATTTGATTTGATTATTTGATTATTTATATTTATAGTTTGACATTCTAGTAGTTAATTCTTGACTCGCAATGTATGTTCAGTAAAGAGTAGTAACTACCTAACCCAATTATTTTGATACGTCCAAGAGCGGCCTTTAGCCGTCAATTGGACACGACGAAAATGTAAAGTAATGTAATATCGACAAGGCATCTGTGTACCGAATTTCAAGTCTCTAAGTCCAATATTTCGAGATTGAAATATGACTAGCGCGCCCTCTGGTGGACCGATTTCAGCTACAATTTTTGAACACTTGCCATGACCAAATGATGCCTGCATGCCGAATTTCAGCTAAATCGGATGAAGCGTTTGGGCGCTATCGTGGAGGAATACACACAGAGCAACAGACACACAGACACAAAGAAGTGGATTCACAATACTTCCCCTCTGCAGGGAACAAATGTGCTTCAATCGTAAAAGAAAAGCGGTATATCTATTAGAGTCGAAAGCGCTAAGGTGGTACCGCTGGTATGTAAGTACGTTTTATTATATTTCAACATGTTTAAACATAAAGGGCTCCCTAGACGATCAAGCATGCTTGTCGAGCATCGGGTCGCGGGCTAGGAGGGGATCGTAAACCGCAGGAAATATGATTTTTTTTATTTTTATTTACTAAAAATGCCTAATTTTATAGTTTTATACCAGGGAGTCACGTCATTCATCAATCAATTACGTCTAATTAACGTGACTCCCTGGTATAAACTACAAAATTAGGCATTTTTGGTAAATATTAAAAATATACATTTATATGTTTCCTGCGGTTTACGATCCACTCCCAGCTCGCGACGCGATGCTTGACAAGTATGCTTGATCGTCTAGGGAGCCCCTAAGACACCAGGGTCTATGCATTAGAAATTAAATGCATTTTTTAAATATTTTATATTATTTATATTGTGTTTTATACATAAATTATTCCATTTAATATATTGCATTTTTTTAATATTTTATATTATTTATATTGTGTTTTATACATAAATTATTCCATTTAATATATTTGTTTAATTTTATTTATTTAATTATTTAAGCAATTCACAAATAAATTACAATTTACGATAAAACATCAAATTTATTTATTTATTAGTTTCAAATAGTATTCAAGGGCATTACAGATGAATCCAATTCGCCCTTGAATATTAAAGCTGGAGTGTAAGTCTAAAAATAAATGACTACATAACTAAATTAATGCTAACATTGAACAAGAAAAAAACATAAAAATATAAAACTAAATAAAAGACAGATTATGATAAACATGAGATAGCAGGGAGTTGCCTTTTTAGCTGCCAAAGGGATGTACAAAAGATATCTAGTTCAGTGGGTAAGGAATTAAGAAGAGCTATAACCCTTCCCACTGGCCTGTCTACAAAAATATTTGTACGGTGGTACGGCACATTAAACAATAGATGCGATCTCCTCGCTGTGTAATTTACCGGTACGTACAATTCAAACTTACATAGTATCTCTGGCAAATAAATTGTTCCTTGAATAAGTTTATATGCAAATATAATTAGTGAAATATATCGACGAGTTTCAAGACTGTTGTATCCTACCATTCCTAGCACAAAATCTGACGGAAATAAGTACCTATGGATAAATATTGTATTTTCTGTAATAAATATATCTTAAAAAATTTCTTTGAATACGCTCTACCATCTGAATGTATTTGTTTTCAAATAAAATATTATACTAAATTATTTAATCCACATCAAGAAATTAAACTCAATTATTACATTACATTATATTACATTTACGTCGTGTTTAATTGACGGCCTAAACACTGCTCTTAGACGAGTCAAAATATATTATGTGTTAGGTAGTGGACTCGATTGCGTTTCTCTTGAACTAAAATCGTAAATTAGTTCATGTGAACGAGGCAGAGCAGTACGTCAGAGCGGAATGTGAAATTAACGATTGTCACTTTTCCGCATTAAAACTACCAACCGAAGATAAAGCAGCTAAATCGAACACCGCGCGAAATGCTTTCAAACTTATACGTGCGTCTATAGTTCGACGGGTGGTTTTGGTGCGGGAAAATCGACGATAGTTCATTTCATATTCCGTTCTAACGTATTGCTATTTCTCGTTCGGTTGAACTAAGTTCCTATTTTAGTTGACGAAAAATCGCAATCGGGCCGAAGTCCCATTACTACTCTAATCTTTACTTAACAATTTAGCTATTAGATTTTTTTGAAGTATCTTAGAAACTTTGGAATCTACCTACTAAAAGTTATACATCGTAAAATCATATTACAAAACAAAATAAAGACTTATTAAAATAGTCAATCATTTAAATTGGTACCTACTAAAAGTTACTGATCATAATAACGAAAATAGTCAGTAAAAAGTTAAATAATAAAAATAGAAGCCTAATATTTGAAATAGTTAATAATTCGAACAGATACGTACTAAAATTTGTTCATAGTAATATGCAAAGTAGTCATTAAAGTGTTAAATAATCAAATTAAAGCTAAATCATACATTTAAATGCTAAAAGTACAAATATCATAATCAGTTAAATTAGTATAATATTTCAAGAGTCATGATGTTAACATTAAAACATTACAGATTACAGATCTTAAGGTACAACTGGATCAAAAGCTGACGTTCGACCAACACATCAACAGTATTGTTAGCAAGGCGTTGAGGACTCTGGGTTTTGTTAATAGAATATGTAAACCATTCTCGAACATTAACATCTTTAAAACGCTTTACTTTTCCTATGTTCGTAGCACCTTAGAGTTCGCATCGCAGATTTGGAATCCGCAATATGGCGTGTATAAAAATAGGGTGGAGGGCGTTCAAAGATGTTTTACTAGATACCTGGACTATCGTGAGCACTTGGGACTTGGAACCTACGAGATCAGGCTGAACTATTTCAGTATGCGTTCACTGGAAGACCGCCGCACAGCGGCTGATACGACATTATTGCATAAAATAATTCATAACAAAATTGATAGCCCTCATTTGCTAAAGAAACTGTCGTTGTTGGTTCCGCCACGAAGGGTTCGCTCTCCTCGTACGTTCGAAATCCCTCGTGTGAACACTAGTTACGCCCAAATCTCTGTTATGCACCGCTTGATGACCACATACAATAGTCGATTCGAAGATATCGACATTTTTTACTTGAATCAACCGAAATTCAGCGAGGCTGTCCTTAGCTCACTAGGCGTCTAGGAAGTGATTACATTAGTGAGAGTTACAAAGAGTATAATTTGAATACCTATATCCTATCCTACATATATCCCATCCCTCTCCTTTCATATACTTGCAATAGTTCAATTGTAATTTAATTTAATTTAATTTAGTGCAATGCAACTTTTGATTTACCGTATAAGAAAATAATGTAGGAAACAATTAATCGGCCAGCGAAACACTGTATTAGAATAATTAGTAACAATTAATGAAGCGCTGTATGTTTCCCGAAAATAAAATAAATTAATTAATTAATTAAATGATATTTACTGTCCGATGTCGCCCATCTAATTCGATAAGCAAAAATTGTGCTTGGGTGGACATTCTACAAACAAAGAATTACATAAATTTATATATGATTATTAAAAGAAAATAAATAAGTCATAAAGTTATAAACAACAAAATAATAAGTCAGATATAAATAAGTTAAATTATAAAAAACAATAAATAGGTAAAATAATCAAAAACATGATAGCTATTAAATGATCATATTTAATAATAATAATAATAATAAAACTCTTTATTTTTAAGGAAAGGCGAACTTATTGCCTGCAGGCAATATTTTAGAGCTAACCTATACTATTGTATGAACATTATTTGCGAGTAGACTACATAACTTAACCTATATAAAGAGTATGACCATTAAAATAAAAGAGGATAGAAAGAAATATATACTTAACTCTTTGTGGGCACAGGTTTGCCACATCAAAATAATCTAACACCTATAAAGATGTTAAAGTTTAAAAATGAGGGGAATGGGAGGGCAAAGATAATTTATCTGGAAAATTTCAAATGCTCTCTGTCTGTTTTTAAAAGTTGTTATGCTTGGCGCGGTTCTCACATTTTTCGGCAAAGCATTCCAAAGACGCCTCTCAATGAGAAGAAGTCAGTGCTGTGACTAGGGATAGAGAGTAGCAGGTTGTCTTTCGATCTCAGAGGGCGTCCATGAGCCGATAGTGCAGTAAATCTGCCGGTAAGATAATTGGAAGCGACGCCATCCAAGATCTTGTAAAACATACAGAGAACTCGCATGTCTCTATTCTCCTGGGTCGACAGCCAGTGAAGCTTCTCTCTGTACTCCATGAGGAATTTTCTGAGGAAGGGATATACCGAATGCAAACATTTTGGAGACGCTCAACTTTGGTGGTTAACTCCTCTGTGTCTAATAATAATATATAAATTATAATATAATCAATAAATTTTATCAGAAATTAAATGCAATATTATATATATATATATATATATATATATATATATATATATATATATATATATATATATATATATATATATATATATATATATATATATATATATATATATATATATATATATATATATATATATATATATATATATATATATATATATATATATATATATATATATATATATATATATATATATATATATATATATATATATATATATATATGTATTTCAAAAAATATAGTATATCAACTTCTGTGCAGGACTTGTGATGCCTTTTATATCGGTGAAACAACAACACCACTTAATATTAGACTAAATAATCATAGGGCTAGTGTAGGAAATGAAAGCCAACTCCCAATATCTTTGCATGCCAGGGCGCATAATTTATCTTTTGATCAATGTTTTAAAGTTAAAATAATAAAATGCCTTGGTGATAATGCGAAAGAAAGGGACGTCAAATCTTGGGAATTAGCTTATATTTATATTTTAGGCGCTTGCAAAGGTTCCGGTCTCAATAGGCAAAATTAATAAGGTTTAACATATTATCATAATCATCAAATGCTTTTTATTTTAATTTATAATCATTCATTTAAAATAACGTTTTGCACGGTTGGTTATGGTACCTTAACTAAATCGTGTAAAATATTATTAATCCATTTCTTTTTGTTCGATTCCTTGAATTTAAATTTTCAAAGAATTGTTCGATTTCAGAAATGTCACATATCTTGACGACGGCTGAGCCGAAATATTGATATACATTTTATAACAATCATTAATATTTAAGAAACACTAATCGCCTATTATTTTCCAGCTTTCATTCTCGTCTCGCTTTGTTGTGTTGCCGCTGTAAGAGACATTCAGGTTCCAATACCACAGCAGGAAACACCTAGCAAATACTGAAAGAAGAGAAGAAAAAGGCGTGGAGTCACTCCTGGTCACCACAGACCAGATAAGTGCCCTTTCATTATTTTATCATTTCATTTATTTAGTAATAAACATAATTTCAATTTGAAAAAATAATAATTTACACATTTACAATCAAATATTAAAATATTACCTAATTTTAATTATGTTGCAATCACATCCATTATGTACACTCAGTGGTTAAACCAAATAAATTACCATTCACTTAAGACAGCTAAATTCACGGGACACGTTGAATTTCTTTCTAAATGTTTAGAAAACAACATTTGCCCTAAAGGGTTATTACCAAAATTTCCTTTCGCAGCAATTAGTACAGAAATTCAATATGATTTCACCGCAATCCGTTTAAGGTATTCAATGGAAATTACGTCTGTTTTGCGAAATGAATATCAAATTTTAGTTGATAAACATTTAAACTCACTGTGTTTTTATGTTAACATGATAACAACACATTCTCCTTTCTTATTTCAAGAAGCTCATAAAATAGTTAACAATTCTGTAACAGATTTACGAAATATTAGATTAAAACACGATAAAAAGTTCCTTAATTTACTAAAGAACTTTCAGAAAATTTGCATTATCCCAAGTAACAATACACGAAACATTTTGAATCCAGTTTCCATTTCAAATTACAGTCATTCCAATGTTAACAAAACAAGGAATTCAAATTCACTTCGAAATGTTATCCCAGCAGTTCACCAAGGTACTCTTTCCTCTCCGATGCACACCCTATCAGTAAACCAAATTACTAACAATATATTTCCATTAGTATCAGATTCCGTACCAATACGTGCCACATTAGTAAACCAAATTAATAACAGTATAACACCATCAGTATCATATTCTAATAATATACAAGGTCCATCTCCTAGAGAAAAAAATGCTGTTAAAAACTTGTCATCCAAAGTAATTAACCACAATGAATATTTAGTATTAGCTAAAGGTCTAAATTTCACACCGACTCAAAATGTGAACCATTTTAGTTTTGGTAATGATGTTGTTAAATTTTGTCGTAATTTAAGATGGCGCGAATTTTGGCATTCAAATCAAAAGAATAACAATAATAATATTAAATTACACAATGCACTATCTCAATTTCGTCCACACTCTAATAAAGAACCCCCTCCATTACCAAAAAATCATCCGGTAGAAAATTTTATTACTATTTTATTAAACAAAGTAACACAGCCATCTTTCCTAAATAGCCTCAAACCAACATCAAACTTGTCAGTAGATGAACGTGCAGCTCTTGAGAGTCTTAGCAAGGATACCAGCATCGTCATTTTGCCGGCTGATAAAGGTTCCACTACTGTCATACTTAACAAAACTGACTATGTTACTGAAGGCTTGAGACAACTTAGAGATGAAACTTTCTATAAAAAACTATCCAGAGATCCAAACAAAAATTTTGCAGTGAAAATAAAAAAATATATTGAACAAAATAAATCAAATGAAAAATTATCAGACGAAGATGTTAAAACTTTAATTCCTGATCCTATCCGAACTCCAAATTTTTACCTATTACCTAAAATTCACAAGCCTAATAATCCTGGACGACCGATAGTCGCAAGCTTTAACTCTCCGACAGAAAGAATTTCGGCTTTTGTAGATTATTTTTTACAACCTTTTGTGAAAAATCTAAATTCTCATATCAAAGACAGCTATCATTTTATTGATATTTTAAAGAATACTGTAATTCCAAAGTCAGACGACCTATTATTTGTTACTATTGACGCCATATCCCTGTATACCAATATTCCTCATAATTTAGGATTGGAAGCCATTTCTTATTTTCTTGATGAGAGACCTCATCCTCAAATACCTTCTACGGATTTTCTTTGCAAATTAGCCGAGTTTGTCTTAACGTGTAATGCTTTCTCCTTTGAAGATGAATTTTATCTTCAAATTAAAGGGACTGCTATGGGCACGCGAATGGCACCGTCGTATGCCAACCTTTTCATGGGATTATTCGAGCAAAATTTTCTTCAAACGCAAAATTTAAAACCCATATTATGGTATAGATTTATTGACGACATAGTAATGATTTGGCCACACGGACAAACTACTCTAACAACCTTTCTTGACGACCTAAATAATTTTGGCCCTTTAAATTTCACTCATACCATTTCTAAATCACAAATTACTTTCTTAGATGTTGATTTAACAATTTCCGAAGGTAAAATTAAAACCGCGATTCATATAAAACCTACAAATAAAGAACAGTATTTACACTTTGATAGCTGTCATCCATTTCACACCAAGAGATCCATTCCCTATTCAATGTCAATTCGCGGACACCGTTTAGTTAACAACAAAGAAAATTTAGATAAATATCTCAATAATCTAAAGCAATCTCTTCTTGAAAGAAAATACCCTGCTCCTCTATTGGATAAACATATTCTAAACTCTGAAGTAAAATATATACCAAAACCTAAAATTACTTCAAATAAAAATAATAATAATAATAAAATCTTTCTTAGCACCACTTATTTTCCTGGTGCTGAGAAACTGCGAGATATATTATCTGATTTATTCCCCATCATTTCTAATGATGCATCCACTAAGGATCTCTTAGATTCACCGCCAATTTTATCTTTCCGCAAACCACCTAATATTAGATCAATATTAAACAAAACAAAAAATAATCAAAATTTCTCTATTGGTAATAATACTTTTGGTCTTCAACCTTGTGGTCGTCCACGTTGTAAAACGTGTCCTCTGTTAGATCTAAGTCCTTTTTTTACCAGTCCAAATACTACTAATAGTTACAGGGTTCCCTTTCATTGCAGTTGTATTTCAAAAAATATAGTATATCAACTTCTGTGCAGGACTTGTGATGCCTTTTATATCGGTGAAACAACAACACCACTTAATATTAGACTAAATAATCATAGGGCTAGTGTAGGAAATGAAAGCCAACTCCCAATATCTTTGCATGCCAGGGCGCATAATTTATCTTTTGATCAATGTTTTAAAGTTAAAATAATAAAATGCCTTGGTGATAATGCGAAAGAAAGGGACGTCAAATCTTGGGAATTAGCTTATATTTATATTTTAGGCGCTTGCAAAGGTTCCGGTCTCAATAGGCAAAATTAATAAGGTTTAACATATTATCATAATCATCAAATGCTTTTTATTTTAATTTATAATCATTCATTTAAAATAACGTTTTGCACGGTTGGTTATGGTACCTTAACTAAATCGTGTAAAATATTATTAATCCATTTCTTTTTGTTCGATTCCTTGAATTTAAATTTTCAAAGAATTGTTCGATTTCAGAAATGTCACATATCTTGACGACGGCTGAGCCGAAATATTGATATACATTTTATAACAATCATTAATATTTAAGAAACACTAATCGCCTATTATTTTCCAGCTTTCATTCTCGTCTCGCTTTGTTGTGTTGCCGCTGTAAGAGACATTCAGGTTCCAATACCACAGCAGGAAACACCTAGCAAATACTGAAAGAAGAGAAGAAAAAGGCGTGGAGTCACTCCTGGTCACCACAGACCAGATAAGTGCCCTTTCATTATTTTATCATTTCATTTATTTAGTAATAAACATAATTTCAATTTGAAAAAATAATAATTTACACATTTACAATCAAATATTAAAATATTACCTAATTTTAATTATGTTGCAATCACATCCATTATGTACACTCAGTGGTTAAACCAAATAAATTACCATTCACTTAAGACAGCTAAATTCACGGGACACGTTGAATTTCTTTCTAAATGTTTAGAAAACAACATTTGCCCTAAAGGGTTATTACCAAAATTTCCTTTCGCAGCAATTAGTACAGAAATTCAATATGATTTCACCGCAATCCGTTTAAGGTATTCAATGGAAATTACGTCTGTTTTGCGAAATGAATATCAAATTTTAGTTGATAAACATTTAAACTCACTGTGTTTTTATGTTAACATGATAACAACACATTCTCCTTTCTTATTTCAAGAAGCTCATAAAATAGTTAACAATTCTGTAACAGATTTACGAAATATTAGATTAAAACACGATAAAAAGTTCCTTAATTTACTAAAGAACTTTCAGAAAATTTGCATTATCCCAAGTAACAATACACGAAACATTTTGAATCCAGTTTCCATTTCAAATTACAGTCATTCCAATGTTAACAAAACAAGGAATTCAAATTCACTTCGAAATGTTATCCCAGCAGTTCACCAAGGTACTCTTTCCTCTCCGATGCACACCCTATCAGTAAACCAAATTACTAACAATATATTTCCATTAGTATCAGATTCCGTACCAATACGTGCCACATTAGTAAACCAAATTAATAACAGTATAACACCATCAGTATCATATTCTAATAATATACAAGGTCCATCTCCTAGAGAAAAAAATGCTGTTAAAAACTTGTCATCCAAAGTAATTAACCACAATGAATATTTAGTATTAGCTAAAGGTCTAAATTTCACACCGACTCAAAATGTGAACCATTTTAGTTTTGGTAATGATGTTGTTAAATTTTGTCGTAATTTAAGATGGCGCGAATTTTGGCATTCAAATCAAAAGAATAACAATAATAATATTAAATTACACAATGCACTATCTCAATTTCGTCCACACTCTAATAAAGAACCCCCTCCATTACCAAAAAATCATCCGGTAGAAAATTTTATTACTATTTTATTAAACAAAGTAACACAGCCATCTTTCCTAAATAGCCTCAAACCAACATCAAACTTGTCAGTAGATGAACGTGCAGCTCTTGAGAGTCTTAGCAAGGATACCAGCATCGTCATTTTGCCGGCTGATAAAGGTTCCACTACTGTCATACTTAACAAAACTGACTATGTTACTGAAGGCTTGAGACAACTTAGAGATGAAACTTTCTATAAAAAACTATCCAGAGATCCAAACAAAAATTTTGCAGTGAAAATAAAAAAATATATTGAACAAAATAAATCAAATGAAAAATTATCAGACGAAGATGTTAAAACTTTAATTCCTGATCCTATCCGAACTCCAAATTTTTACCTATTACCTAAAATTCACAAGCCTAATAATCCTGGACGACCGATAGTCGCAAGCTTTAACTCTCCGACAGAAAGAATTTCGGCTTTTGTAGATTATTTTTTACAACCTTTTGTGAAAAATCTAAATTCTCATATCAAAGACAGCTATCATTTTATTGATATTTTAAAGAATACTGTAATTCCAAAGTCAGACGACCTATTATTTGTTACTATTGACGCCATATCCCTGTATACCAATATTCCTCATAATTTAGGATTGGAAGCCATTTCTTATTTTCTTGATGAGAGACCTCATCCTCAAATACCTTCTACGGATTTTCTTTGCAAATTAGCCGAGTTTGTCTTAACGTGTAATGCTTTCTCCTTTGAAGATGAATTTTATCTTCAAATTAAAGGGACTGCTATGGGCACGCGAATGGCACCGTCGTATGCCAACCTTTTCATGGGATTATTCGAGCAAAATTTTCTTCAAACGCAAAATTTAAAACCCATATTATGGTATAGATTTATTGACGACATAGTAATGATTTGGCCACACGGACAAACTACTCTAACAACCTTTCTTGACGACCTAAATAATTTTGGCCCTTTAAATTTCACTCATACCATTTCTAAATCACAAATTACTTTCTTAGATGTTGATTTAACAATTTCCGAAGGTAAAATTAAAACCGCGATTCATATAAAACCTACAAATAAAGAACAGTATTTACACTTTGATAGCTGTCATCCATTTCACACCAAGAGATCCATTCCCTATTCAATGTCAATTCGCGGACACCGTTTAGTTAACAACAAAGAAAATTTAGATAAATATCTCAATAATCTAAAGCAATCTCTTCTTGAAAGAAAATACCCTGCTCCTCTATTGGATAAACATATTCTAAACTCTGAAGTAAAATATATACCAAAACCTAAAATTACTTCAAATAAAAATAATAATAATAATAAAATCTTTCTTAGCACCACTTATTTTCCTGGTGCTGAGAAACTGCGAGATATATTATCTGATTTATTCCCCATCATTTCTAATGATGCATCCACTAAGGATCTCTTAGATTCACCGCCAATTTTATCTTTCCGCAAACCACCTAATATTAGATCAATATTAAACAAAACAAAAAATAATCAAAATTTCTCTATTGGTAATAATACTTTTGGTCTTCAACCTTGTGGTCGTCCACGTTGTAAAACGTGTCCTCTGTTAGATCTAAGTCCTTTTTTTACCAGTCCAAATACTACTAATAGTTACAGGGTTCCCTTTCATTGCAGTTGTATTTCAAAAAATATAGTATATCAACTTCTGTGCAGGACTTGTGATGCCTTTTATATCGGTGAAACAACAACACCACTTAATATTAGACTAAATAATCATAGGGCTAGTGTAGGAAATGAAAGCCAACTCCCAATATCTTTGCATGCCAGGGCGCATAATTTATCTTTTGATCAATGTTTTAAAGTTAAAATAATAAAATGCCTTGGTGATAATGCGAAAGAAAGGGACGTCAAATCTTGGGAATTAGCTTATATTTATATTTTAGGCGCTTGCAAAGGTTCCGGTCTCAATAGGCAAAATTAATAAGGTTTAACATATTATCATAATCATCAAATGCTTTTTATTTTAATTTATAATCATTCATTTAAAATAACGTTTTGCACGGTTGGTTATGGTACCTTAACTAAATCGTGTAAAATATTATTAATCCATTTCTTTTTGTTCGATTCCTTGAATTTAAATTTTCAAAGAATTGTTCGATTTCAGAAATGTCACATATCTTGACGACGGCTGAGCCGAAATATTGATATACATTTTATAACAATCATTAATATTTAAGAAACACTAATCGCCTATTATTTTCCAGCTTTCATTCTCGTCTCGCTTTGTTGTGTTGCCGCTGTAAGAGACATTCAGGTTCCAATACCACAGCAGGAAACACCTAGCAAATACTGAAAGAAGAGAAGAAAAAGGCGTGGAGTCACTCCTGGTCACCACAGACCAGATAAGTGCCCTTTCATTATTTTATCATTTCATTTATTTAGTAATAAACATAATTTCAATTTGAAAAAATATATATATATATATATATATATATATATATATATATATATATATATATATATATATATATATATATATATATATATATATATATATATATATATATATATATATATATATATATATATATATATATATATGATTGTAAATGTGTAAATTATTATTTTTTCAAATTGAAATTATGTTTATTACTAAATAAATGAAATGATAAAATAATGAAAGGGCACTTATCTGGTCTGTGGTGACCAGGAGTGACTCCACGCCTTATTCTTCTCTTCCTTCAGCGCTTGCTAGGTGTTTCCTGCTGTGGTATTTCAAAATGGCAGCGGTAACACAACAATGCGAGACGAGAATGAATGCTGGAAAATAATAGGCGATTAGTGTTTCTTAAATATTAATGATTGTTATAAAATGTATATCAATATTTCGGCTCAGCCGTCGTCAAGATATGTGACATTTCTGAAATCGAACAATTCGTTGAAAATTTAAATTCAAGGAATCGAACAAAAAGAAATGGATTAATAATATTTTACACGATTTAGTTAAGGTACCTACCATAACCAACCGTGCAAAACGTTATTTTAAATGAATGATTATAAATTAAAATAAAAAGCATTTGATGATTATGATAATATGATAAAACTTATTAATTTTGCCTATTGAGACCGGAACCTTTGCAAGCGCCTAAAATATAAATATAAGCTAATTCCCAAGATTTGACGTCCCTTTCTTTTGCATTATCACCCAGGCATTTTATTATTTTAACTTTAAAACATTGATCAAAAGATAAATTATGCGCCCTGGCATGTAAAGATATTGGGAGTTGGCTTTCATTTCCTACACTAGCCCTATGATTATTTAGTCTAATATTAAGTGGTGTTGTTGTTTCACCGATATAAAAGGCATCACAAGTCCTGCACAGAAGTTGATATACTATATTTTTTGAAATACAACTGCAATGAAAGGGAACCCTGTAACTATTAGTAGTATTTGGACTGGTAAAAAAAGGACTTAGATCTAACAGAGGACAAGTTTTACAACGTGTACGACCACAAGGTTGAAGTCCAAAAGTATTATTACCAATAGAGAAATTTTGATTATTTTTTGTTTTGTTTAATATTGATCTAATATTAGGTGGTCTGCGGAAAGATAAAATTGGCGGTGAATCTAAGAGATCCTTAGTGGATGCATCATTAGAAATGATGGGGAATAAATCAGATAATATATCTCGCAGTTTCTCAGCACCAGGAAAATAAGTGGTGCTAAGGAAGATTTTATTATTATTATTATTTTTATTTGAAGTAATTTTAGGTTTTGGTATATATTTTACTTCAGAGTTTAGAATATGTTTATCCAATAGAGGAGCAGGGTATTTTCTTTCAAGAAGAGATTGCTTTAGATTATTGAGATATTTATCTAAATTTTCTTTGTTGTTAACTAAACGGTGTCCGCGAATGGACATTGAATAGGGAATGGATCTCTTGGTGTGAAATGGATGACAGCTATCAAAGTGTAAATACTGTTCTTTATTTGTAGGTTTTATATGAATCGCGGTTTTAATTTTACCTTCGGAAATTGTTAAATCAACATCTAAGAAAGTAATTTGTGATTTAGAAATGGTATGAGTGAAATTCAAAGGGCCAAAATTATTTAGGTCGTCAAGAAAGGTTGTTAGAGTAGTTTGTCCGTGTGGCCAAATCATTACTATGTCGTCAATAAATCTATACCATAATATGGGTTTTAAATTTTGCGTTTGAAGAAAATTTTGCTCGAATAATCCCATGAAAAGGTTGGCATACGAAGGTGCCATTCGAGTTCCCATAGCAGTCCCTTTAATTTGAAGATAAAATTCATCTTCAAAGGAAAAAGCATTACACGTTAAGACAAACTCGGCTAATTTGCAAAGAAAATCTGTAGAAGGTATTTGAGGATGAGGTCTCTCATCAAGAAAATAAGAAATGGCTTCCAATCCTAAATTATGAGGAATATTGGTATACAGGGATATGGCGTCAATAGTAACAAATAATAGGTCGTCTGACTTTGGAATTACAGTATTATTTAAAATATCAATAAAATGATAGCTGTCTTTGATATGAGAATTTAGATTTTTCACAAAAGGTTGTAAAAAATAATCTACAAAAGCTGAAATTCTTTCTGTCGGAGAGTTAAAGCTTGCGACTATCGGTCGTCCAGGATTATTAGGCTTGTGAATTTTAGGTAATAGGTAAAAATTTGGAGTTCGGATAGGATCAGGAATTAAAGTTTTAACATCTTCGTCTGATAATTTTTCATTTGATTTATTTTGTTCAATATATTTTTTTATTTTCACTGCAAAATTTTTGTTTGGATCTCTGGATAGTTTTTTATAGAAAGTTTCATCTCTAAGTTGTCTCAAGCCTTCAGTAACATAGTCAGTTTTGTTAAGTATGACAGTAGTGGAACCTTTATCAGCCGGCAAAATGACGATGCTGGTATCCTTGCTAAGACTCTCAAGAGCTGCACGTTCATCTACTGACAAGTTTGATGTTGGTTTGAGGCTGTTTAGAAAAGATGGCTGTGTTACTTTGTTTAATAAAATAGTAATAAAATTTTCTACCGGATGATTTTTTGGTAATGGAGGGGGTTCTTTATTAGAGTGTGGACGAAATTGAGATAGTGCATTGTGTAATTTAATATTATTATTGTTATTCTTTTGATTTGAATGCCAAAATTCGCGCCATCTTAAATTACGACAAAATTTAACAACATCATTACCAAAACTAAAATGGTTCACATTTTGAGTCGGTGTGAAATTTAGACCTTTAGCTAATACTAAATATTCATTGTGGTTAATTACTTTGGATGACAAGTTTTTAACAGCATTTTTTTCTCTAGGAGATGGACCTTGTATATTATTAGAATATGATACTGATGGTGTTATACTGTTATTAATTTGGTTTACTAATGTGGCACGTATTGGTACGGAATCTGATACTAATGGAAATATATTGTTAGTAATTTGGTTTACTGATAGGGTGTGCATCGGAGAGGAAAGAGTACCTTGGTGAACTGCTGGTATAACATTTCGAAGTGAATTTGAATTCCTTGTTTTGTTAACGTTGGAATGACTGTAATTAGAAATGGAAACTGGATTCAAAATGTTTCGTGTATTGTTACTTGGGATAATGCAAATTTTCTGAAAGTTCTTTAGTAAATTAAGGAACTTTTTATCGTGTTTTAATCTAATATTTCGTAAATCTGTTACAGAATTGTTAACTATTTTATGAGCTTCTTGAAATAAGAAAGGAGAATGTGTTGTTATCATGTTAACATAAAAACACAGTGAGTTTAAATGTTTATCAACTAAAATTTGATATTCATTTCGCAAAACAGACGTAATTTCCATTGAATACCTTAAACGGATTGCGGTGAAATCATATTGAATTTCTGTACTAATTGCTGCGGAAGGAAATTTTGGTAATAACCCTATTATATATTATATATTATATTTTCCTGGTGCTGAGAAACTGCGAGATATATTATCTGATTTATTCCCCATCATTTCTAATGATGCATCCACTAAGGATCTCTTAGATTCACCGCCAATTTTATCTTTCCGCAGACCACCTAATATTAGATCAATATTAAACAAAACAAAAAATAATCAAAATTTCTCTATTGGTAATAATACTTTTGGACTTCAACCTTGTGGTCGTACACGTTGTAAAACTTGTCCTCTGTTAGATCTAAGTCCTTTTTTTACCAGTCCAAATACTACTAATAGTTACAGGGTTCCCTTTCATTGCAGTTGTATTTCAAAAAATATAGTATATCAACTTCTGTGCAGGACTTGTGATGCCTTTTATATCGGTGAAACAACAACACCACTTAATATTAGACTAAATAATCATAGGGCTAGTGTAGGAAATGAAAGCCAACTCCCAATATCTTTACATGCCAGGGCGCATAATTTATCTTTTGATCAATGTTTTAAAGTTAAAATAATAAAATGCCTGGGTGATAATGCAAAAGAAAGGGACGTCAAATCTTGGGAATTAGCTTATATTTATATTTTAGGCGCTTGCAAAGGTTCCGGTCTCAATAGGCAAAATTAATAAGTTTTATCATATTATCATAATCATCAAATGCTTTTTATTTTAATTTATAATCATTCATTTAAAATAACGTTTTGCACGGTTGGTTATGGTAGGTACCTTAACTAAATCGTGTAAAATATTATTAATCCATTTCTTTTTGTTCGATTCCTTGAATTTAAATTTTCAACGAATTGTTCGATTTCAGAAATGTCACATATCTTGACGACGGCTGAGCCGAAATATTGATATACATTTTATAACAATCATTAATA
This sequence comes from Micropterix aruncella, assembly GCA_944548615.1. NCBI lineage: Eukaryota > Metazoa > Arthropoda > Insecta > Lepidoptera > Micropterigidae > Micropterix > Micropterix aruncella. Next base: position 15,091,494 of record OX155974.1, on the reverse strand, counting down.
TTTAAGAAACACTAATCGCCTATTATTTTCCAGCATTCATTCTCGTCTCGCATTGTTGTGTTACCGCTGCCATTTTGAAATACCACAGCAGGAAACACCTAGCAAGCGCTGAAGGAAGAGAAGAATAAGGCGTGGAGTCACTCCTGGTCACCACAGACCAGATAAGTGCCCTTTCATTATTTTATCATTTCATTTATTTAGTAATAAACATAATTTCAATTTGAAAATATATATATATATATATATATATATATATATATATATATATATATATATATATATATATATATATATATATATATATATATATATATATATATATATATATATATATATATATATATATATATATATATATACTAGCTGACCCGGCAAACGTTGTTTTGCCATATAAATAATTTTTAAGTAATTTCTAGTGTAGACAAAAAATAGCTTACTTATTGTAAGTGTGTAAGAATGTGGTATATACGTGAAATAGGCATCGAGCACTGTGAACGATGAGGGAATATAAAAATAACAAAAGGCAAACATTATTTTTAAGTTATTATAATTTATTCCTTAAAATTATATATCATTAATTAATCAATTACGACAGTAACACTAACAAACAATATCAATCTCTTAATGCTATAGCGTGAACAATATTTTTTGTTAGTCCATCTTTAGCTAACACAAACAAACTGGATGGTTTACCCACTCGAGAGCATACCACGTATAATTGCCCGTGTGAAAAACATGGTGTTCCCAAATCTAAGCCACAAATAGATATCGTTTGACCTTGGGATTTGTTGATTGTCATTGCAAATGCCAATCTAATCGGAAACTGAATACGTTTGAATTGAATTGGCACATCTGTAGGTATAATAGGAATCCGTGGTATTAATATATTTTCACCTCGGAACTTGCTATTTAAAATGCTGGCTTCGATCACGTTTTTCATTAATTTTTGTTTCTTAATGTTGCATACTGCATCAGAGTTATTCTGAATATTTAGTGGCAGCTTAAATACTGAATGAGCTGTTCTGCCTCCATCCAATAAAGTTGCTGCAATGCCCGATGATGCAACGGCCAATGCGATGCCATTATTTGATCGTATTTCAGCAAGAATTAGCGAAATAACGAATGTTTTGCCAGTTCCACCCGGTGCATCCAAAAAGAAGAACCCACCTTGTCCAGCTGAAACTGCGAGCATAATGCGATCATAAATGGTTCTTTGTTCCTCATTCATTAGTGGGACATTGCGGGCAACAATCGCTGCCATTTCTACAGTGCTGTACTGCAGTTCACGATTCATTTCAGTATTCATTAAATCAGATACAGTTCGATTTGGCGAATTCATACCGAAATGACTGAGTGGTAAGTTGGCAATGACAATGCAAAGATCCTCAATAGCAATTAATGCTTCATTGTACATTGCGTCGCTGAATGTTATGGTTAGATCGTGGCACCGTGTACGATGTTGATGCAATATATCATCAGTCATTGAATCTTTGTGATTATCCCACAATATCTGTGCTCGGGCTGGGAAACATGTAGTCAACACTATAGCGAATAGTAGACGAATTTGTATTGCTGTACAGTTCAATGCAGCTTCAGCAAGCATACATTCCCACTGGTTGTCGTCTTCCAGCAAGCCGAGTGCAAGGCATGCATCTTTATACGTTGGATAGTGTTGCCCATTCACTTTACGTATATCTTGAAATGATAATGGGCCAGTAACATTAACCAACAACAGTCGAAGATAAAAGCACTCAGTGTGTCTTGGATCGACTGTAAATAATCGCCCCAAGGCGTTTGATTTAAATAAATTGAGACATGCAGCAACTGGTGAGCCTTGCTTGCGGGGCATCCATGTTTTTGTTTGAGTCCATGTGAAATAGCGTGGTACTTGTGAATAGAGTAATGTTCGTGCAAAGGCACCAAAATCATCCGCACGATTACACAATTCAAAAAATTCAGTGAGTGTAGTTTTAGGTGGATTTATTGCACGATCAATCGCTGTCTCGTTCGTGGAAAATACACGCTGACCGTTTTCAAGATGGACGGCTAACTGAACAACTGCTGGATCCCGTTCATGAATTGGAAAACCAAAGATACGCCAAGCAGCTTCATTGGAGCTGATGTACCGACCAATTTGGTAGAGCGTTATTTCATCGTTTTTATTCACTGGAGGAGCATTCACATTAGTATTTTCCGCTCTAAACACAGCCATATCACTGCCTTAATGGACATACTTGCAAATGTATTTGTTCTTCACAGAACTGCAGAACTCAACATTAATATGAGCATTGTATGTCTTGCTCAGCAGAGGCGAATATGGCACCACACAACGATTGTCAATATCAATGTCTGTGTTGCTGATATTTTTGATAAATGATTGTCCGCCATTATCGGGATTTCTTCGACGATATATTGGGTATCCGTCGACATTTGTGATCGTATCATTAGTAAAATCTTTAGGGAAATTTTTAGTACATTTTCATAATTTTATTATTAATAATTATAAAATAGGAAAGATTAATAGTTAATATGAGAGTTACACTGAGATAGCAAAATAATAATTGTCAACGTTACTACTACACTTGATGCATAAACAATAATGATGGCCGACAACTGTGTAGGGAGTGAGAGAAGTCTTATTGTGCGAGAGAAACAGGAGACCGGCTTCGTTCTCATCCCTACTCCGTGCTGTTTACTGGGTCAGAAGTGACACCTGTAGACAACTGGCGGGGATAACTAATTAAATGACGATTGATCAGTTATCGACCGGGGATGAAAAATGATTAAATTACTAAAATGGATATTAAAAAATAGGGGTTGGTGATAAAAGGGTAAAAATTTAGGGTTGTATGTATTTTTTAATGCGACATAATAAAAAAATAAAGAAATTAAAAAAATGACTAAAAAATAAAGAAAAATGTTAAGGGTGGACAACCCTTATCACTAAGGGGTATGAAAAATAGATGTTGGCCGATTCTCAGACCTACTCAATATGATCACAAAATTTCATGAGAATCGGTCAAGCCGTTTCGGAGGAGTACGGGAACGAACATTGTGACACGAGAATTTTATATATAAGATATATATATATATGTATATATATATATATATATATATATATATATATATATATATATATATATATATATATATATATATATATATATATATATATATATATATATATATATATATATATATATATATATACATATATATATATATATATATATATATATATATACATATATATTTGATAAGGTTTGTAAAGAAATCCATTTATAGGATGATGTTATTATTTAAAATAAAATTAGTAAAAGCTACTTAAAAAGTAGCGAAGGAAATCCCAGCTTGTATTGGGAAATGCTTATGTTTGAATGAGATATACTTACGGATGTGCACGACTTTCGACGGTGCAATGTAAGTTTAAAGGTCCTCTTGCAGTCGACTAACGATCACTATTCTTCCATATATCTCATAAATAGGGCTTATCCTTATGCAACACAAAATGCCTTCGATTGAGACGAATTAAGCGAAAAAATAAAAATTTAAACTATTGATCACTTCGGCAAAGCCGTTTTCTAAATGAAAGTGACATTACGAAATAATTCAAATTTCGAATGCCACCAACATTTAAAATATGATACAATTGGCTGTGTTTGTTATCAACGAGCCATTAAATCGAAATAAAAATAAAAAACCTCCATATGCTCAATGAAATGAAAGAAGAAACTTCAATCTTAATTTCTGGCAGAGGAGTTTTTATTATTTTTTTTTTTTTTTTGACATTACGAAATAATATATATATATATATATATATATATATATATATATATATATATATATATATATATATATATATATATATATATATATTTATATATATATATATATATATATATATATATATATATATATATATATATATATATATATATATATATATATATATATATATATATATATATATATATATATATACATATATATATATATATATATATATATATATATATATATATATATATATATATATATATATATATATATATATATATATATATATATATATATATATATATATATATATATATATATATATATATATATATATATATATATATATATATATATATATATATATATATATATATAGGTATATATATATATATATATATATATATATATATATATATATATTTATTTATATATATATATATATATATATATATATATATATATATATATATATATATATATATATATATATATATATATATATATATATATATATATATATATATATATATATTTATTTATATATATATATATATATATATATATATATATATATATATATATATATATATATATATATATATATATATATATATATATATATATATATATATATATATATATATATATATATATATATATATATATATATATATATATATATATATATATATATATATATATATATATATATATATATATATATATATATATATATATATATATATATATATATATAATCATAATCGCCATATTCATCAGATAGTCATAAACATAATCAAATAATCAGTTATAGAATAATTCAAAATGGCAAAAAAGAGTATAGTAGGTTTGGGTATTATGGCACACCATAAGTCTTTTCGAAAATAAAACTTGGAATACATGAGATCAATCGGTAATTATTGGTTAAGTCAATTCTTGAACTTATCAGTTATTTATGCCTAGGTGCTTAGGGAAACATAATTTCAAATATTTAATAAAAAAATTTTTTTCGTAATCTCGAGCAAGTAATACATTTTAAATATGGCACGGTAATATGGCCTAGTGCCAGTTTTATATGTTTACAGGTATTGTAGGTCTCCTTTCCAACTTCGCACCAAAAGTAATAGCCGCAGATAGTTCTGTTTTAGCCGCTAAACGTCACCATACCTCAGAAGATTTCTTCCTATAGACACAAAAAAAATATCTTGCACAGTCTCTTCTCTTACCATTTCTTGACTATGCAGATGTGGCTTATCTCGATTTATCAGAGGAACTGCTCAACAAACTTGAACGTTTGCAAAATGTATGCATACGATTCATCTTCGGTCTACGTAAGTATGATCACGTGTCCGACTATAGGGCACAGTTAAAGTGGTTGCCAGTACGCCCAAAGAAGAAATGTTCATATACTTGCTCTCCTATATCGTGTACTCTCCCAATCAACACCATCCTATCTCCACGAGCTTTTTGAACCACTAAGTTCCCACGGTCTCGTACTTCGGTCAGCCTCTGACAGTTTACTAAAAATTCCGAGTCATAATAGTGATTTATATTCCTATTCTTTCTGTGTCCATGGTGCAAGACTCTGGAACGATCTCCCAGCAAATATACGAAACTCTCCTTCTTTACCATCGTTTAAGACTCACCTTAAGGATTACTACCTTTCTAAGAAGTAACCAGTTCTTCCCTTTCTCTCCTGTTCCTCTCCCAATTTCCTCTCCTCGGGCATTATTACTTTTAAATTCTTCCACTTGTCTGTATGTTATGTAATAATCTTTATTTTCACAATGCGCGCATGTACCACTGTGCTTAGGTTAGTTGTAAGACATTGCCATGTGGCAATGAGCTCGCCTTTTTGTATACTAATTAAGTGCAAATAAACAGTTTATTATTATTATTATTATATACAGTTTAGAAGCCTTCAGTGAACCCATTTAATTATTTCACATATGCACTTTGCACCACGTTTGGCGTTTTCTTTCGGAAATTGGTTTTGGTGGAGCCATTGCCTAGAAAACAAAAAATATTAATAAGCAATCTTAATACGGCCAATATGGCTTATGCCATAACGACCCTACCTGATGAGCCATATTGGCCGTAGGAAAGTATTTTACATAAAAACCAGTGAGCAACAAGTACATTACATTACATTTCCTTTACGTCGTGTCCAATTGGCGGCTAAAAACCGCTCTTGGACGTGTCAAAATATTTGTAAGTCTCATTACTACTTTAATCTTTACTTAACATATATACATATATTATTTTAAAAATATATATGATATCTAAGAAACTTTGGAACCTACTAAAAGTTATTCGTCGTAGAATCGTATTACAAAACAAATTGGAGGCTTATATAATAAAATAGTCAATAATTCTAATAGCTACCTACTAAACACACAATAATTAAAATAGTCAGTTAGAAAGTTGAATAATCAAAGCAGAAGCCTAACAATTGAAATAGTCAATAAATCGAATATATACGTACTAAAAACTGTACATAATAACATCCAAAGTAGTAAATAAGTTGTTAAATAATCAAACTAAAGCTAAGTCTTACATTTAAATACTAAAAGTACATATATAATTATCATTCAAATTGGTACAATATTTCCAAAGTCATGGCCCTCGAATTCGGTCAGATTATAGAAAGGGTGGCCTATCAGCATCTCCTTAATGTGTTTTTTAAATTTTTTGTCCTCCAGTTGTTTGGTAGTAAAACTAAACTGTCACAACACTATAGTTTTAGAGTTTGTTTACAAAACTGTACACATAAAACATTGAAACATTCACGATTCTAGTAATTAAAATGGTTGAAACTTACCAAAAATCAATTCAAACTTACCAAACATCAAATAACTTAATTCCGACTTGCTGCCGGTAACGGACAAGAGCGCACTCGCCGCGCGGCAAGGATTTACTGAGGGGGGGGGGGGGGGGGGGGGGGGGGTGAGGGGTATGGGGGGGGGGCACACGTGGTAAGTATGTTCAACGCGAAGTGTTGGTATGTTTAGGAGAAATAGGGGTAGGCCATATTGGCAAACTAGGCCATAATACCCACAACTACTATAGTTGCGATATCATATGTTTATAATAATTATAATAGTGTATATGCATTTTAATGAAACGCATTATAATTGTTATTTTTAGTTAATTTAACTTAATTCTTCCTAGAATTGCGATCCCACTGTGCGACGCTCTATTAAAAAATAGTAAATTGAAGCTCGTGTGCGGAGTATTGGCTGAATATTCAGCCGGTCATAATATCAAAAATAGTGAAGGGAATATCGATAATTAGAGGGACCGCCATTATCACATACGATTATAGTATTTTTTTGATGATTATACTTTTTTCCAAATATCGCAACATTTTTAAGGTGGATGTTTATATTTTAATTATGTTAGGTAACGTCCAAAGACAAGAACAATAATTAAAAAAAATAAAATAATACGACTGTTACAAAAAGTGTTCTGCTGCATTAAGAATTATTAGGAAAAAAATGTTCGTGCTGCATTGCACGTTTTGTATAATAATACAGATCGCCCTACGCCCTGCGGCAGGTATCTTGAAACGATCGAGCGCCGCTGCACCGCCGCCGCACTTTCGTTAGTTGCCCTCGCTACTCAATTAACCCCTCAAATGAATGGCGATTAGCTCGGGTTGCCTACGGCAAAATGTATATAAATTTATATTTACATTTACATTTACATTTACATAGAGCGGGGTTTACTATAGAGCTATAGCATTACTATAGAGCGGATTACTATAAAGCGGCGCACATTTACATTTATATTTACATTTATATAAATTTATATACATTTTGTATACATTTTGCCAAGCATCCCTTAAGGGACGCCTCACATTTGAGGGGTTAATAAAAAGTTTTTTTATGAAATATTTGTGGATTGTGTATTTATATTTATTTATTTATGGTAATGTACATAATATGCAACAAGCGTAACACAAGTCATAAATAAAATCTACACTTAAACAGGGATTAAAATTCAACCTACAATTAATAACGCTTATATGTGATGACAGTCACATGCCGCCCACATAATAAGAACTTGTTCCAGGGCAGGCATTTTAAACATAGGCAAAAGAAGGCTAAATATCATACATGTTTTAAAAAAATATACCACACACTTCTAAATCGGTTCAAGCGTTTAGAAGATACGGTGGAATAAAGAAATGGTAAACATACATACATGAATCCTAAACACATAACACTCCTTTTTTTGGGCAGCCGTGTAAAAAGAGCTGGACATGCAGATTGTTGATAATAGGTACAGATTGATACATATTAGCATTGATTTGGCAACATTTCTGTGTTGGCGAAATGTATTGGGAGCTAATGGGCCCATGCTGGGTTGGCCACGAAGACCTATTCTGTTCAGGGTCGGTCACACTCACGGGTCAACACCCATCCGACGGCCTCCACGCACGGGGTGCGAACCTGGGTAGGACTCTGGCCTTGGTCAGTTTCCCCTGTGAATCAAACCTCTGGCGCTCCTGGACGGTCTGCGCACAGTGCGGCGCAAGCCAATCGATTGTGCACTCTGACTAACATATTGAGATGTCAACCACAACGGGCGAACCCGTCACCGCAGGACATTTTAACGATTCATCGTTCTATAGACCGTGCAGTGAGCGTAGAAGACTTTGGACATTACAAATCCGAAGTCTAGCTACGCCACAACCCGCAAGAGACCAACGCCTTTACCGCGAGATAGCCAGTAATGTTACCTGGCGGGCCGACACTCGCGCCCTTGCTTCCAATTGTGACCAGATTTCTCCGGTCTCTCGATTGGTTCCGAGTTCGAGGTCGCTTGCGCGGTCCTCTCCCTTACGAAGCGGTGAAACGGTGTACACCGAATCTATCGCGGACCAAGGCGTCATTTGCCCGACTCTGAACCGGGATCGGATGGCCAATGGTCATTTCAAGAGCAGTCGCCGTAAGGTAGACAACCACCCCCGCTCTATAGGAAACAATACAGTTCCCAGACTCCCCCGACTGTTAGTCGGAGAGCACAGTCGATTGGCTTGCGCCGCTCGGTGCGCAGACCGTCCAGGAGCGCCAGAGGTTTGATTCCCAGGGGAGACTGGTCGACCCAGTGTCCTACCCAGGTTCGCACCCCATGCGTGGAGGCCATCGGATGGGTGTTGTCCCGTGAGTGTGACCGACCCTGAACACATGGGTCATCGTGGCCACCTCATCATGGGCCCATTAGCTCCCCAAACTCTGACTAACAACTTGCGGTGTCAACTACAACGGGCGAGCCCGTCACCACAGGACGTTTTAACGATTTTCTCGTTCTGTCGCCCTGCAGTGAACGTAGAAGACTTTGGACAGAAACAAATCCAACGTCCAGCTACGTCACAACCCGTGAGAGTCCAGCGCCTTACCGCGAGTTAGCCAGGAATAAACCCGGCGGGCTCGAGATACTCGCGCCCTCACTTCCAATTGTGACCAGATTTCTCCGGTCTCTCGATTGGTCCCGAGTTCGAGGTCGCTTGCGCGGTCCTCTCCCTTATGAAGCGGTGAAACGGAGTGCACCGAATCTGTCGCGGACCAAGGCGTCCTTTGGCCGCCTCTTACACGGGATCGGATGGCCAATGGTCAATTCAAGAGCAGTCGCCATAAGGTGGGCAACCACCCCCGCTCTATAGGAAACAATACAGTTCCCAGACTCCCCCGACTGTTAGTCGGAGAGCACAATTGATTGTCTTGCGCCGCACGGTGCGCAGACCGTCCAGGGGCGCCAGAGGTTTGATTCCCAGGGGAGACTGGTTGACCCAGTGTCCTACCCAGGATTCGCACCCTATGCGGGGAGGCCGTCGGATGGGTGTTGACCCGTGAGTATGAGCGTGAGTATGAAGTTTCCTATAGAGCGGTGGTGGTTGCGTACCTTACGGCGACTGCTCTTGAAATGACCATCGGCCATCCGATCCTGGGTGAAAGCCGGGCAAAGGACGCCATGGTCGGCGATAGATTCGGTATACACCGTTTCACCGCTTCGTAAGGGAGAGGACCGCGCAAGCGACCTCGAACTCGGAACCAATCGAGAGTCCGGAGAAATCTGGTCACAATTGGTAGTTAGGGCGCGAGTGTCGCCCGCCAGGTAACATTACTGGCTATCTCGCGGTAAGGCGTTGGTCCCTAACGGGTTGTGGCGTAGCTAGATGGTGGACTGTTTTGTCCCAAGTCTTCTACGCTCACTCCAGGGAGATAGAACGACTAATCGTTAAAACTTCCTGTGGTGACGGGCTCGCCCGCTGTAGTCGACAACCCAAGTTGGCGAAATGTATGTGGCTTTGATTGCATTGACAGTAGATAGATAGAGATTCTTTATTGCACATTAAACAAAAACATACAAAAGGCGGACTTATTGCCTAAAATACAATCTCTTACAGCCAACCTTCGTGGAAGTGTAAAAATTTAGGTGCCAAAAGATAAATTAAAAATTAACAAAAAAAAAAGAAGAAAAACTTAAATTAAATTATACAAGTAACAAAAATGACATTTTTAAAAATAAAATTAGGATTTGGAATAATTCGCAAGGAGCGAAGGATAAAAGAGGATGGGATGCGACCTAGGATAACTAGGAATTTATCCTAGGAGACCTAGGATACCTAGGATAACTAAGACAGTCAAACTAATAGCAATTTATTTGGCCATCTATACTAAATTCGATTATGAATGGTTCTTTATAAAGGACTAGTTGATAATAAAAACCCAATAATTTAACTAGTGATAACAATAATAACATTTAATTATTAATGTAATCGATTTATTGCATTATTTTATAGGGGCTGATTATATCACAGAAAAAGTATGGAGAGGTAGAATGACATGTATTAGTCTTATCTAATATCTAGTATCATCTTAATATTAAAGTGCGTAATTATTACGTATTATTCCTCGCCGGTTGGCCGGAAAAGTAAAAATCTTGATAGGTTTCAACGATGCACATATCCAGATTTAAGTTTCGGGGGGGGGGGGCGGTGGTCATTCATTGAAACAACGGCATTGAAACGCGGCACGAAGTAAGGGCGCGAGTATCTAGAGCCCGCCGGGTATATTCCTGGCTAACTCGCGGTAAGGCGTTGGACTCTTGCGGGTTGTGGCGTAGCTAGACGTCGGATTGTTATGTCCAAAGTCTTCTACGCTCACTGCAGGTCGATAGAACGACTAATCGTTAAAACGTCCTGTGGTGACGGGTTCGCCCGTTGTAGTTGACATCTCGATATGTTAGTCGGAGTGCACATCGATTGGCTTGCGCCGCACGGTGCGCAGACCGTCCAGGAGCGCCAGAGGTTTGATTCCCGGGGGAAACTGGATTCGCCCCCCAGAGTCCTACCCAGGTTCGCACCCCGTGCGTGGAGGCCGTCGGATGGGTGTTGACCCGCGAGTATGACCGACCCTGAACACATGGGTTATCGTGGCCAACCCATCATGGGCCCGTTAGCTCCCATTCTGACTAACAGTTAAGAGTTTCAAGGCGATAGGTGAGGGCAGCAAACCCCGCCCACCGCCCGGGCAGTTATAACGACGAGGGTCGTCTTGTCTGCCCGGGATGTCGTGCTACGACAACCCTGCGCGTACCAGAAGGGTAGAACGCGCAGGGGGTGAAATAGGGTAAACCACCCCCCCCCCGTACCGCCCCGAGAACCCATTTATTTATAATAATAAAAGAATTTACAAAGTAAAAATTTACAAAAATAATACTAAATTTACCATATTCACAAAATTAAAAAAAAATAAAACAACAAATAACAAATTTAGGGCCGGTAAGTGGGGTAGAGGACGCTCCAGAAACGATGATGGTGGAGGCGCACGGTCCGTGGGCAGGTCTCGGAGCAGCCACGGGGGGGAGGAATCCCTGGATCCTGCAAAGAACGAAACGCCCTTCGGGGCGGTAAAGAGACGGACACAAAGACGGGCACTTCGGGCTGGAAGTAGCCGCCGAATCACGCCACCAAGGAAGAGGGAATTCTGACTAACAGTCGGGGAGTCTGGAATCAGTACTGTTTCCTATAGAGCGGGGGTGGTTGCTGACCTTAAGGCGACTGCTCTTGAAACGACCATCGGCTACTCGATTCCTGGTGAACAGCCAGGCAAAGGATGCCGTGGCCCGCGATAGATTCGGATTACGCCGTGTCACCGCTTCGTAAGGGAGAGGTAGCGCGCAAACGACCTCGACCAGTCGAGAAACCGGAGTAATCTGGTCGCAACTGGAAGTAAGGGCGTGAGTGTAAGCCCGCTGGGTAACATACCTGGTTATCTCGCTGGTAAGGTGTTGGCCTCTTACAGGCATGTGGCAGAGCTTGACGGTGGACATTTTCGTTTTAAGTCATCTGCGCTCAAATCACGGGAGATACAACAATCATATTTCGTTAAAACTTCCTGAGGTGACGGGTTCGCCCGTTGTAGTTGACAGCTCTAGTTGCCGAGAGAGGGCGCTCTTCAATAATATTTATGAAATTAATATTCAGATGATATCAGTCCATGGCTACTTGGGGTGACGCCACCGATTCCTTAATTTAGGCGGTGGTAACCAGAAAACAATAATTTTTAGTTCGACATTAGGATGTTCAATTATTTTTTAATCAGTAACGATGGCTCTAAAGAAATAGCCGTAGATGACTTTCAACTCAGTTTTTCTTGTTGAATAATATATATAAACATAATAATATTTATACATATTAAAAAAAAACATAATTCCTAATCATCCATAATGCCTCCATCCATAATAATATGGAGCGATTCTAATATTACATATAAATAAGCAATAAAAATAAAAATATATATTGTAGGAACATATGTTTATGTATTATCTATTACTTCCTTTATGATGCCTTAAATTCTGCTTTCTTTTTAAATATATAATGAATTTTCTGTTTGATAGTAAGAAACAATGTTGTGTATGTAATTATCGTAATGATCGATAAATGTCATTAATATCCGTCCCTAGTGTCACGGCGGTGTCGGGCTCTGATGAACTGAGCCATTTTAGTACCTATTTGGCCACCGCCGCGGGGTGTTTGCGCGCCTCCATCCGGGAGAAACGGATAAACGTACATCGAGGAGACATATTGCTCGCGTATATTATAAGTAATTAGTGTTATTCCGGTGTTGTCCACCATTTTGTACGCTCGAAATTTGACAGAGTGCTCGATACGTAAATAAATCGGACAAAACAAACAATACTATCGCGAGTGTGGTGCAAATCGTTGACCCGCGTGTGCGGATAAAGCGATTTCGGGCGTTTTTATTGTGAAAATTAAGTGATTTCGCCGATTTTAAGTGTAATTTTGAGTTTTTTCGCATCGCGGCCACGAAGATGAACGCCGAAGGCCCGGATTTGGGATTGCACTGAACAAAAACGACAAAATGCCGGCGGAAAATGGATACAAGGTCGGTATTTAATCATATTTACCTATATTAAGAGTAATTTTCATAATTTAGTTTTCATTAGCATTTATTGTTATTTTTAATATTTTTAAATGTCACAACAACAACGCCATTTTGTCGAAACCTTCCAAATTTAAATTTTGACGTGTCGAAGAAGGTACAGTCGACGACAGAAACCAAAAACAGAGTTTTCAAAAAAATATATCATAGAGTACGTATCTAATATTATTGAAAGTAGACAAGTTTCCATTTGTTTCGACTGTACCGTCGTACTATAAGCCGCTCAACTCGAGTCTGCGCTTACAAAATCTTTAAATTCTCGTTAAAACGACATCAAAAACAAAATTTAGAATATAATTTTTAGTAATAAAACTAATTATGCCTGGGAATATTTAAAAAATGATAAATTTGCGACAGTCTATTAAGTTGAAAGTGAGTTTTTTGCATGCGTCGACTCCCGCTGAGCGCAGTGTACAGCCGCTTCGCCGTGGAGTGCGTTCCGCATTTAATATTAGTCCAAGGTGGTCCCGCGACGTTTGCAATTCACGTCACGAGCTCGTTACTATCATCAATATTGATAGTGAAATATTAAAAGTAGGCTAAATACGGGCGTCTAGTAACATTATTTTTCTGCATGCGCTATTATAATAAAATTGAACCTTGTCAAGTTCGTGTTGAGGTTACCGTATTAATAAAAAATACGTAAGTAGATATTTTGAGCCAAAATATGCCTATACATATTTAAAAAATTGCACCAATTTTAAATAATACTTTTATTCTAAGTATTCATGGATTCATTGTCTGGCTATATTGATTTCATATTACATAAAGCAACATCAATTATAAAACAGCATGCATATAGTTGCTACGTATTGATTATTTTGATTTTTTTATTATTTTTGACATTTCTAGATACCTTTATTCGTTTTTTTCTCAGTATTTTAGTTATTTATTTTTTTTATATATTTTGAGCGTTTATATGATCTGATTGTAACGATTAACGATTATTTTAAATTATTATATGCAGATGATACTGAACCCATGGATTTCCTTTTTTTTTCATAATACGTAAGATACTCAATATAGTATCATGCAGAAAGCTTATAATAACTACATTTTACTTACAGTAGCTTGTATATAACTACCTATAGTATATTACTAGCTGACCCGTGCCCACTTCGTTGAGCGGTAAACATTTTTACTAGTGATGAAATTATGAGTGTGGTTCGGTTAGTACTGAGTGCTATGATTTATTTCCTCACTGCCAAAAGGAAGGTTATATTTTTACTGCACATGTATGTATGTATTTGCATGCCAATTTGGCTATATTACCGGGTTTCAAATGAGTGAATGAAATGATTATGATGGAATAAATTATGTTTATTTTAATTGTTCAAACTTCTCTGTATACTATATTAGATGTAATGTTATTATTTGGTACCAAAATATATTGTCTTTCAGGAGTTCCAACCCGAGATACGGTCGCGGTTCTATACCTATGTCGTATTATCTCTTTGACCATTTATGCAGTAAAAGGGAAATAGTATGCAGTAAAAGGAAAAAGTCTTTTGTTTTAAACACTTGAGATGATAAATTTACTTATTTTAAATTTAAGAATTCATAATTGTTGAAAGTTTTTCAAATATATTGTCTCATTATATGATTATTATATGTCCAATAACTAATTATTATACTCCAAAGAGTCACATTTCATAGAAAAACTATAGAAAATCACACTCAATAAATGGTAATACTCCCATACTAATTATCAAAACAAATTTCTGTGCGCGACCCGATATTAAGAAACAACTTGAAATGTTCAAAATATGGCTAATTCTGTGATTATTCACAATGTAAATGAAATAGTAACTATTTTTTTAGCGAATCAAACCAATATTACATCATATTTCGCGATATTTCGGTATATTTCATAAAAAATACGGAAAAAATACGGCCATTTTTTTGTCACGGATATGTTTTCGCCGAAGCATTTTGCTTAAAAAATACGTGAAAAAAAGCAAATGGACTATCTTAAATAACTAATGCTCATCCATAAACTCTTTTAGAATGCAAATTACTCACGTCTCTCCTGTAAATCGCACTGAAACACTTGAATCTTCACAATTTTCGTCACTACGCCGCGGCACAGAAACAGTCGACGCGGAATGACAGCCGTCACGACAGCGGCGACGCCGAGACTGATTTTTAGTAAATAAATTATTGGCGTGAGCGTTCTGCAAACGAAAAATTCGAATAGTGATGGGCATTAGGCCGTTATGTAGCGCTCTCGGAAGCGCATAGATCCGTATTTCGATTTGTAAATGGCATTTTTCTCAGCGGTTAGCGCCTCGACCCGTTCAGGTCCTTGTGTGATTGGCGGTTAGTAAGCGTGCGACCCGAGCCGGTGGCTTCAAATCGCAGGGGTAAGTGTGCCTTTTCATTGGCGGTTAGCCGCAAAGCGGCTAGCCGCGGCGGCGTACCGCAGGAAAGGTCTTGCAAAGAGAATGTATGGAAACGCGTTTCTATCCTTTTCACTATGCGGCGCGCCGCACTCGACCGCGCGGCCGTCATCATCCAACGCGGTTGAATGCGGCACGCCGCACCGCCCTGGCACTTTTCACTGGCGGCGTACCGCGCGGCGAGCCGCGCGTTCAATGTTTGTATTGGCGGCTCGCAGCGCGGCGTGCCGCGCGGCGAGCCGCGTGGCCCCCTCCCTGCTACACATTGCATCGCCTCCGCCGCCTCCCGCCATTCGTTTTTTATTTCTCTCCATTTCTCTACAATACACGTAAATAATTATAGCTGCTTCAACGGCGTCCATTTTCGTCTGCTTTCTCAATGAAACTGGCGCCTGGCTCGCTGCGAGAGAACGACGCGGCTGGCCGCGCGGCAAGGCGGCCAGCCGCGCGGCGCGGCGCCAGACGGCTAGCCGCGGGACGAACGCGAGCGAGCGGCGTGCCGCGCGGCTAGCCGCATTGCGGCTAACCGCCAGTGAAAAGGCGCCCTTAAGTGATGCGGGGTTTTCTTTTAGCTGTATTTTTTTCCTACAATGTTTGAAACAATTTGAGACTGATCGCCAAAGTAACAAATGACAGTAATGAAAAGAGCTTTTCTACGACACATGTCCGGTCGTTATTGGTGGGGGGAGAGTGGGGGGGGGGGGGGGGGGGGGGGGGGAGGGGCGTCCCATATATTTTTGCCCATCCTGCTTTTATACGAATAGCTTGATAAAGAGATAAAGTTTCCTATGATTAAAGTTTTATTTAATACTTTTTTACACTTATGTTAAATCACGGTTAAAAAGGTTTTGGAAAGACGAGCCAACATGGATTTATGATTTTTAGAATGCATTTTATCGATTGAATATTAATCACGATTGATTTAGTCGCGACTAACTCGCTCTCTAGATACCACTCGACATTCATTGTCGCCGGACAATTTAATAACAAATCAAAGTTAAGCGCCGTTGAGAATATCAATTGCAAACGCTTAATCGTCAATCGGCGACTAATGATTGATTAGTTTCATAATCAATCGTTAGTCGCCGATTGACGATTAAACGAATCGATTGTTAGTCGTCAATCGCGATTAACGTGTTCAATCGTCAATCGTTAGTCGAGTAAATTTTGCCCAACACCGATATTAATGATCTTTTGGAAAAATGGCCAAAAGATTATAATCGGAAATGCTAAAAATAATGAAATTCTGCTGAATTTAAAATACATAGTACTTATATAAAATTAAATATAAATAATTCGGTATATTGCTGCAAAATTGATACTGGATAATAATGATTTTCAAGCTGAGCTATATCGTCTACTTAAATTGAAGTAGAAAAGAGTGTCCATGTATTTTTTGGTGATAGAATTACAAAATTTTCTATTGCTTTTTTTGTGAAGTCGTCGTTTGAGGTTAAAATTTCTCAGATTTAAATCCATTACAGGACACTATGTTATTTCTAAAATAGTAAAATATATCAACATTGCCTTAATTAAAACAAATTGTGAAGTCGCATAAAAGCCTGCACCCTTCAAAAGTTTATAAATACTGAAGAAGCAAATTAGTACTAAACTCAACGTTGAGTCTAATAATGTGGGCAGGAGCTGTATGTCAAGAATGCTAGGTTCCTTGTTTGTAAATTTCAATTGATAGTACCAATTCACGGTATTATTATTGCTTACTTCTGAGGTTGATATTATTTTTTGTATATGTGTCAATTGAGACTTATCATTTCTGATTAAAAGTTTGCCATTAAGGCGACATGATACCTGGGAACGACCATATCTGAGGAATTTTAGTTTTATGAGTTTTTTGAAAAATATAAGCATTAATTATAATAAGTTTGTAAGTGAATCCCTCTATAAGAAACCAATTTAAAATTTGGACTCAAAAAAGTTGCTCATTACCTTGGACATTAAGGCTTTAAACTGACTTCGAAAACTTTCAGGCGCGTTTACTCCTACAATGTAAGCGGTGAGTGTGTTTTATTATAATTTCATTATTTTGACTGGTTAATTATCTAGGGCAGCACTTAGCCACATTTTTTATTTAGGCCCTAAATTAATTACAATTAATTAAAACGTGAGAGCGCTCTGAGAGTTACGCTAAATATGCTTTGCCATTAACACCCTTATACCACCACTGCGTAAAGATAGTGTGCTGGCGCTGCGATTGACCGTTTAGTATGCATATGGTTTCCGGCGCTAGCGGACGTGGACTCTGCGCTTGACGCTTCGTCAACGCTGGATTTTTATTGGTCAAACCCTACAAAATTGACTCCGCCCATTTCGGATATTTTTCTGAGGTCGCATGTCGCCTTAACTCTAAATGTGTATGCGTAAGGGATACACATTTGCCTAAATGCATATGCATATACATACATACATAGGTAAAATGCAACTAACAACGAGCATCGCTTATAACTGGACACTATCAATATCTATACAACCAACAAACCTTTCAATGCGCTCTTCCTGCTGTTTAAATCCATTGCATTAATGAGGACGAGAGACTTATATTGCCGGTTTTAGCTAGGCGACGCTTTTGCATCTTGGAACTCGCGTAAATGTTTGTTTTGTCAAATTTCAAAAGAATCGTGATTTGTAAAATTGAGAATTTCATTCCATATTCCTTTCATAAGCCTCTTTCTTCATTCCTCTATAAATCCGACATCCTAAACAAACATGACCCACTACAGGCATCTTGCACTACCTTGCCAATTTTACCAATTTTACCAAAATTAACAATTTATTACCATTTGTAATAAAATTACAAGCCAAATTCCTATCTACCTTTGTTTTTGTGCATGTTACTTACGTAAAATAAAATAAAATAAATATTTGATTTTGTAAAATAGGGTTGGGATGTAGTCATGTATATATATCTCTTTAGGAAATAGTCAGATAAAAATGTTGTAATAGGTAATATTCGTGGTCAAATGTTGAATAATATAACATAAAAATAATAAACGAACTCGCCTAATTAATTATAATAAAAATATACCTTAAATCCTACATATCGTTATAGTAATCTAAATACTAAATAAAACAAAATAATATTTTTTGATATATTGACAATATTATATCGTTGTAAAAACTATTTATAAACAAATAATCGCAATAATTACTTCAAAATAATCAATCAATAAATAACAAAATAGTATTCCTAGGATCCTAAATATCGATAAAATAATCTAAATATTAAGTCATACTATAATTATCGACCATATTGTATTAAAGTAGAGAAAATAATTGAATTAAAAGATTGTAATCATCAGATTGTTCACATGTAAGTAATCATTTTTATAAAAATTATCTCTGCCTCTCATTAAATATATTTTCAATGACGTCTCTTATCGATAAAAAAACCGTAATAAAAATAATTATAAATACAGTAGTTCACATCTTGTAACGGTAGTCGTGTTTTTTATTCCTTTTATTATATATTTCCGCTTGGAACAAGATGATAGCAGGATGTGTGAGGCATCTCTATGCTAGTAATACATATATAGTAGTAATTTGGTGTATAACGGACCGTCTGCATTAATTTTATGGATGTTTATCTCAATCTATCAATTACCCACCGGGCGTGACTTGCAAAGTGCGCGGGGCGACTGTATACAAGTGTAAACTTTTAGCCGGTCCCTCCCCCCTTCGCCCGCTGCGCGGGGTTCCCCCGTTCTGAGGTGCCCTGTTTATACTTGTGTGAATGTGTGTGTTTTTATATCTGCCAGCGAGGCTGACGACTGTGTATGTATGCGCAACACGCGATTGTATGCGGGCGCGGCGTTGATATGCCCACCAATACTGTCATCTCTGTTATTGGCATGGGTCGACAGACTTTGGAGGATAATGAGATGGATTTAAAACATAATGGCCAATTAGATCGGTACTTACCTACACACATATTATAGAAAATAAAAACCTACAAATTTTATTATTACTTTTATCAAATAATATGATGTCTAGCTAGATATAGTAACGACTGTGCTGTGATAATAAATAATTCATTTATTTAATTTATATAATCCACCTTTGGATAAAAACAGTGTTGGGTCAATCGATAAATTTTTTCAATCAACTTATGAGCCATACTTAAATTATTTAGTCATGACAAAATTTTAGTCATGACTAATTTAGTCATGGCTAATTTAGTAATGACTAGAATTCGTAAGACTAAATTAGTCATGACTAATTTTGACTTGATTAATTTAGCCATGACTTATTAAGGAATTACTAAATTTATCACGGTTGAAAACTTTAATCATAATCATAGCTTAATCAACTATTTTTTATAGTAATTTATCATTCAATCGTCAATTTTATTCATAGCTTACTTTGACTAGGTCTTGAGGCCACCCAACAATACTCTCATTATATCTATTTGTTGACTAAGATATTGTCTACGTGGTGATAAGTGGGGCGCGGGCGCGCCTTTGATATGTCGACAGACTTTGGAGGATGATAAGATGGATTTAAAACATAATGGCCAATTAGATTGGTACCTACTTACCTACATTCATATTACACAAAAATAGAAACGTACAAATTATATTATTACCTTTAACAAATAATATGATGACACGCTATATAGAGTAAGTAGTGGTGTAATATTAGGTAATTTATTTATTTTATCTTATATATAAAAATGAATCGCCGTGCGTTAGTCTCGCAGGGTCTCGGAAATGACTAGACCGATTTGAATTATTTTTCTTCTATTTTGTTTGGCTTGATTCAGGGGTGGTTTACAAAAAAAAAATATTTAGGAAAAACTCAAAGAAACAACTGAAAATCGGAAAAATCGAAATTGGTCATTTTGGGAATATTGGCCACTTTCTAGATGGCTATCGCGGCGATCGTATTGTTTGACAGCTGCGCTATCCATAACTGTTATTCCGTACAATGTGTAAAATTTCAAAAAGTCGAAAAGTCAAAAAATGCGAAAGTCAAAAAAGTCGAAAAGGTCATAAAAGTCAAAAAAGTCGAAAAAGTCGTAAATACGGAAAAGTCGAAAAGGTCGAAAAGGCGAAAAAGTCATAAAAGTCGAAAAAGCCGATAAAGTCAAAAAAGTCATAAGTCAAAAAAAGTATAAAAAGTCGAAAAAGTAAAAAAAGTCGAAAAGGTCGAATAAGTCGGAAAAGTCGAAAATATCGAAAAGGTCGAAAAAGTCGAACAAGGCAAAAAAGTCAAAAGTCAAAGAAGTAAAAAAAAATCTAAAAAAAAGTCAACAGTCGAAAAGTAAAAAAAAGTCGAAATGTCGAAAAAGTCGGAAAAGTCGAAAATGTCGGAAAAGTCGCAAAAGGTAAAAAAGTCGAAAAAGTCGGAAAAGTCGAAAATGTCGGAAATGTAGAAAAAGTCGAAAAAGTCAAAAAAGCCGAAGAAGTCGAAAAAGCCGAAAAAGTCGAGAAATTGAAAAAGTCAAAAATTCTAAAAAGTAAAAAAGTCGAAAAGTCGAAGTCAAAGTCAAGAAGAGATAACATAGGTCGACGAAGTCAGTCAAATGTGCGGCAAGCTACTTCAAGTGCAAACCGCACTGATGTGAGATGATTCCATCATCTCAGCCGAAATACAAGGTGAAGCTGTTAATCCGAAATTGCTTGCAGTGGTGCCTAAGAATATGATCTATGGACTTCACGAAGTTTATAACAACATCTCGCCCTGTATGCTCGATAGTACCTAACTGTTCCAGGCGTTACCCGGGAGACCTGATTGCTAACACCATCACAGGCAATGACAGATACCCATTGTATCGTCGCCGATCAGTTGCGGACAATGGGCCATCTGCAGTTGTGAAAGTCAAAGGGCAAGATGTAAATGTGGTCAATCGTTAGATTGTGCCTTATTGTCCAAGGTTTTTAAAGCGCAAATCAATGTGGAATACTGCAACTTCATCAACTCGATAAATTACATATGCAAATACGTAAAATAAAGCGATATGGCTGTTTTCGCTGTGAGGAATTCAAACGAGGTGTATCTCAGTATCTGACGTGTCGCTATGTCAGCAGAAACGAGGCGATTTGGCGCATCTTTTCCTTTTCCATACGAAAGACAATCTACAGTTGTAAACTTGGTACTTCTGGAAAGCGGAATTTGGATTCCCCGTGCGTCTGGCCTTCACGATGACAAATCACGCGTGTTGGAAGTTTGCGGAATTAACTTGGAATTTCCGTATTTCGCGCATGGACATCTGTATGTCCCGTGTTCGCCAAGTCATCGGTCGGAAAGCCATCATTTTTGTTTATTTACGCGCCGGAAAACAAAACGAAAAACACATTTTACCATAATGTTTTGTGTTGAATATGAACTGCATTTATATATTATCATGTAAATTAAATACATTAAATTTATTTCAATCACAAACGACTTTCATTTAATCACCAAACGAAACTCAAACCGTACATGATTCGGCCATATTATACATTTCAATTAATTAGATTTGGAAGGTTCATTAGGGTTAATAAACGCTTATAAAGGGTTACAATCAAATAAATTTTAGGTGGTACGAAGTTCACCGGGTCATCTAGTTTATTTATATAATCCACTAGGGAAAGCACAGTGTTGGGTTAATCGACCAATTTTTTCTATCAACTAATCAATCATGACTTATTTAGTCGTGACAAATATAGTCATGGCAAACTTAGTCATGACAAAATTAATCATAATTCTGTCAAACTTAACAAAATAAAAGCGAAACTTCGTTTTTTTCAAAATAATTCTTAGACGTTAAGAGATTTCGCTTTACCTTATTTTCTTGATTATTACATTTTGATTATTCTACATGAAAAACGGATAATGCAGTTGTGCATGCTTTTTGATTTATTTTTTGGTTTACCAAGGAATAAGCATTTTAGTTAAACTTTAGATTTTTATGCGAAATAAAAAAAACGATACTAATACCTAATATCAAAAAAATAGGAGTACACAGTTTTGTTATTTTTTTTTTTGGTAAAAAAACATCCTGTATAGCTTTAAACAGATGTGTAGTGCAGCTCTTCTAAAAACATTCTAGTGGCCGCTTTTATATATATTCTATGAGACATATTTTATGTACATAAAATATGTCTAATAGAAGATAGTCGAGTAGATGAATACCATTTACGAGGTAGAATTGATTCGATTGATAGAACATGTTTTTAGGGATCCAGAGTGTGATGTTATATTGTGATCGTGTGTTGTGTTAGTGTATAAAATATAAATGAGGCAGAGTGTAGGGGCAGAATTTAGTTTGTTTAGTTAGAATATAGAAATTTCGAATTCTAATACTCGAATTAGAATTATAAATAGGATAGAAAACGAAGTTACCGCGTGAAATTTGTAGGACCCGACGTTTCGGTGACGTTGCAGCCGCCGTTGTCTAGGGTAGACTGAAGAGCTGTCAGTCCGTTGTTTTGCGGGTAGGCCGGAAACCGCTGCCGCCACTGCGTAGGTTATAACGGTGGTGGGGGGCCGGGCTCGGAGCGCGGGAATTTTTAAAATCCGTCTTGCACACAACACTCACTGTATCCTGTTTTACGTCTTTACGTTCGGCGTTCGGCGGCGGGAACATTTTAAGAAGAGGGTTCCACGTAGAAGAGAGTTTGTAGCCGTCATCTCTATTGAAGTTCGGAGTTCTTCTTATTTCAATGGCTTCCCGGATCATGCGAGGAAAGTAGAATTGTTCCTCGGATAGAACAATGGGATTTTGAAACTGCATCCAGTGGTTACTTCCGCTATCCAATATATGTTCGCAGATCGCCGATTTTTCTCGCTGAACGTTTTTAACAGCTTTGATGTGTTCTGTCAGTCGCGTGGCTATGGGCCGTTTCGTTTGTCCAACGTAGGCTAGACCGCAGCTGCATTCGACTTTATACACACCCGGGGTTTGCAGTGGTATTACATCCTTTACAGGCCTCAAAAATCGAGCTATATTTTGGGTCGGTTTGAAGATCGTTTTTATATCGAATCTGTTTAGCATCTTACTTATTCGATCAGTAACGCCCTTGACGTATGGTAAGAATGCTCTTGATTTACTCGGTTTAAAAATTCCCGCGCTCCGAGCCCGGCCCCCCACCACCGTTATAACCTACGCAGTGGCGGCAGCGGTTTCCGGCCTACCCGCAAAACAACGGACTGACAGCTCTTCAGTCTACCCTAGACAACGGCGGCTGCAACGTCACCGAAACGTCGGGTCCTACAAATTTCACGCGGTAAATTCGTTTTCTATCCTATTTATAATGTCAAACAACCGCGATAGTCTTCGATTTTATATTACGAATTAGAATTTATGTAGAATATCGAAATAAAACACATACACACTAAAAAAAAGGGTGGTGAGAATAATGTTTGACTTCATTATGGTGTATAGAAAGTCTGGGAGATTTTATTAAAACGAAACAGTTTATAATTCCTGACTTAACACAAGACTTGTATTTCCATTGCGATATGATTTATATCATTTTTAGTACCTACTATGGCTTGGACCGGTTAGAATCGAGGTTTAGTTATTGATGCGTATTATGAAAACAACAACTGGACCTGTCAACTACAACGGGCGAACCCATCACCTCAGTAAGTTTTAACGTGAGGTGAGCGTAGAAGACTTGGAACGAAAACAGTTCACTGTCTAGTTACGCCACTCGCCCGTAAGAAGCCAACGACTTACCGCGAGAAACCCATTTTGACCCAGCGGGCCGACACTCGCGCCCTTACTTCTAGTTACAGCCAGATTTTTCCGGCCTCCCGACTGGTTACGGGTTTGAGGTCGCTTGCGCGGACCTCTCCCTTGTGTAGCGGTGATTCGGTGTCTACCGAATCTATCGCGGACCTTTGCCCGGCTGTTTATTTATTTATTTATTTATTATAAAAGGTACACAAACAGTACTCTAATATTACATGGCTATCGCTAACATTTTTACTTTGTTTCTAATTAGGGTATAATATTATATGCGTACTCCGCAAGCTTAATTTATAATTGCGTATCTCATGATTTACAAAATTATGAGTACAAAAATTAATATCCTTAAAAATTATCAAAACAAAATTTTTAAATTTTAGAAATAAGTTTACAGTGAATTCTGAAGAACAATTAAACAATTAAATGGTAAAAAAATTAGATCAAATATTGTCTGGAATAAAATAATAAAAACATAAAAATTATCAAAACAAAAATTAAAAATTTTAGAAATAAGTTTATAGTGAATTCTGAATAACAGTTAAACAATTAAATGGTAAAAAAAAATAGATCAAATAATGTCTGGAATAAAATAATAAAAACATACGGTAAATTATCAATTTGTTTCATAATACGTTATTTATAATGGACTTAACTACTAATGGTCCCAGGTTGAAGAAATCAATGTTATCGGTTATAGTGTTGTATAACCGGCATGTGCGTGAGATAGGATTGTGGAAAGATTGATTTGTCTGCGAAGTGGGAAGGTGAAATGTTAAGTGCTGCCTCAGTCCCCTGGATGGTACCTTGAAATTTAACGCTTCTAATAAATCTGGTGAGTCTATCCCGCCGTTAAGAAGTTTGTGCAGAAACATTAGACTTCCGCACTCTCTCCTCTTTCTAAGAGTAAAAATCTTAAAATAATTTAAACGTTCTTCATAAGAGTAGAGAGTGCGTGATAGGCCGGTTTTATAGGTTACCATACGCATATACTTCCTCTGCACAGACTCTATCGCTTCCAAATGCACCTCATAGTATGGATTCCAAATTAATGGAACCAAACTCCAGTTGGCTGCGTACAAGAGAATTATAGAGCAAGTTAAAAGAGTTAATATTTTTAAACGGTTTAGTAAACCTATATATAAAACCCAGTTTTCGCTCACTCTTACTTACTACATTGTTGATATGCTCTCTAAAAGTCAGGTGCTCGTCGTGAAGTATTCCTAGATCTCTTACACTTTTTGTAGATTTTAGTGTTGAATTGCCGATAGAGTAAGGGTAGTCTTTAATTTGCTTATTTCTAGTGAAACGAATAATTTGTCATTTTTCAACATTCAGTTCCATTCTATTAGATTCACACCATTTCTTCAATTCGCAAAGATCTTTCTGTGGTGCATTGCAATCCTCCATTGTCAGTATTTCTTTGAATATTTTTAAATCATCTGTTACCCGGGTTGGAGGAAATTGAGGTAAGTGATGCGTTGTTTCAACAAGATGGAGCCATGGCTCACACGAAATGGGGGAATACATCAATTCGTCATCATTTAAATGAACTGACCAAAAGGATTATTTAAGATAGTGCAAGTAAAGTTGCCCCCAGTTGAGTCCACACGATCGCTGAACAGTAAGAGAAACTTCCCTGGAAGCTAGACTTAGTGTGATTGGGAACGATGGCAAGATGAAAAGTGCTCTTGTAAGATATGAATGCGCATAACCAGACCAGCACATCCTAGAGTAAGGATGCTTAGGTTATTTGAAATTAACTATTTCCACACCGCAAGAGGCTAGATCAGTGATTCCCAAAGTGGTCCAGGTGAACCCCTAGGGGTCCACGGGAGATTCGACGGGGGTCTACAATAGTGTGAAAAATATGATAGAAATGTATGGGAATATGGTAGAAATGTAACCAAAACAAGTAAAATTTTGAAATTGGTCAACGAGAAAAATAAGTCTGGGAACCTCTGGGCTAGATGGACTTTCATATACTAATTATACTGTACCTATAGGTACTTTCATATAATTTATAAAGTGCTTTATTCTGGGCCGTAATTTCTGAGTATTTTTGGAGTGTCCTATCCTCTATTATCCCCGCAATATTGGTTTTCATCTCGTCCAGTTTTTTCTCTAGAAAGTCCTTGGTTATATAACTGGTGTTGCCTTTCGTTGACGCGAAGGATCCAATATATATATTCGAGTCGCTGCTGCATTGGTTTGTTGCCGCGACGGTTAGCGGTAGAGGTGATAAATGCTCAATAAGCCATGCAATCCCCACATTTCCATGATTTCATGCCAACTTTATTAAGCTTTCTTGCTGTCATGCATCTATTATGAAATCATCCTTGACATGTCAGACATTTGACAATGAGGTCTGGATCAGATTTTTTTTTTTCATTTTACACATTTAACCCGTTGAGTATGAGTCAACCAAATCTGGTCGCGAAACAATTATCCGTTGAGTACGAGTCGACCAAATCTGGTCGCGCGTTTTTTTCACTTCTTTGACGTTCATTAATTTATTCATAATTATCTAATTGTTTTACAAAATGATATTTCAATATTCTATATTCGAAATCTCAATGCAATCATTGTGCAGTTGTTCTTTTTATGATTGGTGTAGTAGTTTCGTAGTTATAGTACTTTAAGTCGATGTCGCCGAAAATCCTGCAAAAGAGACAGATGCATCCATGAAAATACCCATTTACTCCAAGGGTTAACAATTGTTTCCCGTGATGGTGCCATTTTTTTTCTGCTATCGGATTGTAGATGGCAGTAAGACGCCTAATTATTATTCTCCTTGATAGAGGGCGCTACTTGTGCCGAAGTTATAATAATGTAATTGAACGATAGAAATTATGTGAAAAAAATCAAAATCCGACCCGGGAATTGACTCACTGTTTTTTTTCTGCAGCGATCGAGAGTTAGCCCACTGCGCCACAGGTGTCACACTTTGGCCAGTACGAATAGAATATTATGTGTAGATAGATACTTTGATTGGAATTAGAAGTCAGCGATTGGAATGATTGGAATGTTTGTCGGATTGTTAATGTAGGTATTCTTTTTTATTTTAATTAAAAATCACTGTCTGTCACTTTTATTAAATACACTTTTGGCTTACGTAAATGGTCAATTCGGAAATATTGATAAATCACTATATGCAGTTTTTTCCGCTACAAAATGACACTAATTACGTTTAAGTGTTAATATTTCTATGTAGACTTGATTTTTTAATGAAAATATACACAGCAGCATATGAACAAGACGTTATGTCGGCGTTTTTTTGACAATGTGATTCATTAGCGTGAGCAAAAATAGCGTGAATTCATAGCGAAAACCAACAAAAACGAAGGCGAGAGTCTGCAAAGTTTGCGCAGACATTGGAAAGAAGCAAACGAGGACACAAGAAGACAGTTTACTATTGCCCAGATTGCAATGTAGCACTATCCATGTTTCAAAAATGTCCACACGAAAAGAATTATTGTCAATCTACCTACGTATGAATACTTCATGTACAACTTTTTTTCTCGCAAAAATTCCCTTTTTTAAATAAATAACTTCATAACATCATAATATTTCTTTTATTTTTTATTTTTATCCGGAAGATCTAAACGTCAATCTAATCTATACAAAACAAATTGTTTCTATATCTAATCAGGTTATTTTTTATAGCCGTTACAATAATCCCAAAAAACGCCTGCGGGCATCATAACGCGCTATAAAAATCGGCCACTGTTAAAGTGTTAATATTTTCTAGTAGTTTATTGTAACATACTATTACAACGTAATTTAGATCCCACCATATATTAATATTCATGCATCATAAATTTAACGTGATTCTTAGGTGGCCTAATTTCTTATCTCGCTCTCTGGTCAATGGTTTAGAACCCCTGGACCGGAATGTCAGCGAAGCCGTGGCTTGTGTCGAGTCCGCTTGTGCGGGACATCGGCGGAAACTACGTTTGCATTTAGCCGAATTATTTTTTACGGTCATTATCTGACAGTTTTATTGATTTTTCATTTAACCCTTATCTTTTGCGGGACGCAATAGGAATTATGACGATGATAAGAAGCTCGCCGTGTGTGTTTGCATGAAGGAATAAAAAAATAAGCGGTATTATTAGTAAAAACTGAAGTTATTAAAGATTTTTTCTAATTTATTCATTTTAAAAAAATAGTGTTTTTCGATTAATGCTAAGGAAAATATTGTGTGAGCGACGAACGCTATCGCATAAATCATTTGTTGTTCCGAAAATTGCAATTTCATACGATCGTACGATTAAAATGGTTCAAAATAAAGAAAAAACTGCGTGCTTTGGTCTTTATATATCTTGATTTTGCATATTTTTATACGACTGCCCAACAAAAAATGAGTGTAATGTGATAATGAGTGTAATGTGATGAGTGTAAGGTTTCTTTCATCTAAGTATGTTTTATATTTCTTTATACTACCATAACTTCTAAACGCTTGAACCGATTTAGAAGTGTGCGATATTGTTAGAATCGTTATGCCATCACGAGCGTCATAGAATACATTAACTGTCCATATATCAAGTAAATTGTTGTATAAATCGTATTAAAAAACAAATTCGTCGTAGAATCTTATTACAAAACAAATTAAAAAATAGCCAATAATTCTAATAGCTACCTACTAAACACACAATAATTAAAATAGTCAGTTAGAAAGTTGAATAATCAAAGCAGAAGCCTAACAATAGAAATAGTTAATAAATCGAATATATACGTACTAAAAACTGTACATAATAACATCCAAAGTAGTAAATATGTTGTTAAATAATCAAACTAAAACTAAATCTTACATTTAAATACTAAAAGTACATATGTAATTATCATTCAAATTGGTACAATATGTGCAAAGTCATGAATATAGAAAGGGTGGCCTATCAGCATCTCCTTAATGTTTTTTTTAAATTGTTTGTCCTCCAGTTGTTTGATAGTGAAACTAAACTGTCACAACACTATAGTTTTAGAGTTTGTTTACAAAACTGTACACATAAAACATTGAAACATTCACAATTCTAGTAATTAAAATGGTTGAAACTTACCAAAAATCAATTCAAACTTACCAAACATCAAATAACTTAATTCCGACTTGCTGCCAGTAACGGACATGCGCGCACTCGCCGCGCAGCAAGGATTTACTGGGGTTATAGTTTTTTTTAAATTGTTTGTCCTCCAGTTGTTTGATAGTGGTAGGGAGTAAATTGTAGAATTTAATGCTAAGGTATAAGTAGCTAATAGTCATTACTTAAAAATTAATAATAATCAATAGGTTTTTCAAGAATAATCAGCACTTGAGTACTACTAAGATAACAAAATATAAAAACGAAATTACTCTAAAAGAACATTTAAATAAAATACTTTAAAAGATATAGAAATAATCCATATCTCATAATTATTTATAAAAAAAGAGTTTATTCAGCAATAAACAAATAGATTACATTTATCTAATTACATTTTTAACTCAACCACAACTTTGTTAATTTCATCTATGATCGAGTATATACCGGAAATATGCATGTATCTATACGGATAAATTCATACACCACAAATATTTCATAAAAAAACCGTAATAAAAGTAATTACAAACACAATAGTTCACTTTCTATGGCGGCAGTCGTGTTTTTTCATTCCTTTTAATATATTTATTTGTTACTTGTAGGTGGAATGTATATATAAATATTAGGATTTTCACAAAATGAGACTTATCAGAATACACTATAGTTATACAGAGTGGTATAGTGGTTAGATTGCCTGATCTTACATTCGGGAGCTAACGGGCCCATGATTAGGTGGCTACGATGACCCATGTGTTCAGGGTCGGTCACACTCACGGGTCAACACTTATCCGATGGCCTCCACGCATGGGGTGCGAACCTGGGTAGGACACTGGGTCCACCAGTCTCCCCTGGGAATCAAACCTCTGGCGCTCCTGGACGGTCTGCGCACCGAGCGGCGCAAGCCAATCGATTGTGCTCTCCGACTAACAGTCGGGGGAGTCTGGGAACTGTATTGTTTCCTATAGAGCGGGGGTGGTTGCCTACCTTACGGCGACTGCTCTTGAAATGACCATTGGCCATCCGATCCCGGTTCAGAGTCGGGCAAAGGATGCCTTGGTCCGCGACAGATTCGGTGCACACCGTTTCACCGCTTCGTAAGGGGGAGGATCGCGCAAGCGACCTCGAACTCGGAACCAATCGAGAGACCGGAGAAATCTGGTCACAATTGGAAGCAAGGGCGCGAGTGTCGGCCCGCCAGGTAACATTACTGGCTATCTCGCGGTAAAGGCGTTGGCTTTTTGCGGGTTGTGGCGTAGCTAGACGTCGGATTTGTAATGTCCAAAGTCTTCTACGCTCACTGCACGGTCGATAGAACGATGAATCGTTAAAACGTCCTGCGGTGACGGGTTCGCCCGTTGTGGTTGACATCTCAATATGTTAGTCGGAGTGCACAATCGATTGGCTTGCGCCGCACGGTGCGCAGACCGTCCAGGAGCGCCAGAGGTTTGATTCCCAGGGTAAACTGACCAGGGCCAGAGTCCTACCCAGGTTCGCACCCCGTGCGTGGAGACCGTCGGATGGGTGTTGACCCGTGAGTGTGACCGACCCTGAACACATGGGTCTTCGTGGCCAACCCATCATGGGCCCGTTAGCTCGATATTTTGACCGAGTGTCATAGGGGACAGTGAAGTACCTACCCTATGACATAACGGTTCTAACAATACCACATACTTCTAAATCGGTTCAAGTGTTTAGAAGTATGCTGGAATAAAGAAACGGAAAACATAAATAGATGAACCATGAAAACATTACAATCATTTTTTGTTGGGCAGTCGTGTAAAAAATAGACTTATGAAATACAGCACGTCAGCAAGGTAGCACAACACGGAACAGACAGGCGTAAGGCAGACAAAGTAGACACATACATCGCGCTCAGCGGTCATTGACCCCGCGACAAGCAGTCAGTTGTCTCCAAATCACTCGAAATTATCGACCTCGGTAGCTGCTTGTATAAAATCGCCGGATTACTGGCAGGGTCGGAGAAGTGAAGTGGATTATAGAGGGAGTACTTGGATAATATTAATTATTTAACTATTTTTATTATTTTTATTATAACCGGTTTTGAATTGATTTATTTGCTTTAATACGAATGTTTATATAGTTTTCAGAGTATATTTTTAAATGCCAAAATTGATTAGGTATACTAGCTAATGTATAGGCACAATAACAGAGCATATAATGTAGATATTCACTCTATTTGACTATTTATTAATTATTTCTAGACTTGTTAGTCACGGTCGCTTAACCATATTTATTTTTAAAAAGCAGGTTTTTATTTTAATACGATGTTTTATACTAGTTTACTGCATAAAACATCGTATTTTCTTAAACAGTGTTTTTCAACCTTTTGTAGATCGCAACCACCTTTTTGGTAAAATAACTTTGATCTAATAATAATAATAATAAACTCTTTATTTGCACTTAAAAAGTATACAAAAAAGGCGAGCTTTTTGCCACATGGCAATGTCTTACAGCTAACCTAAACATAGTGGTACATGCATTGTGAAAATAAAGATTATTACATAACATACAGACAAGTGGAAGAATTTAAGACTAATAGTGCCCGAGGAGAGGAAATTGGGGGAGGAACAGGAGAGAAAGGGAAGAACTGGTTACTTCTTAGAAAGGTAGTAATCCTTAAGGTGAGTCTTAAACGATGGTAAAGAAGGCGAGTTTCGTATATTTGCTGGGAGATCGTTCCAGAGTCTTGCACCATGGACACAGAACGAATAGGAATAGAAATCACTATTATGACTCGGAATTTTTAATAAACTGTCAGAGGCTGACCGAAGTACGAGACCGTGGGAACTTAGTGGTTCAAAAAGCTCCTGGAGATAGGATGGTGTTAGTTGGGTGAGTACACGATATAGGAGAGCCAGTATATGAACATTTCTTCTTTGGCGTATTGGCAACCACTTTAACTGTGCCCTATAGTCAGACACGTGATCATACTTACGTAGACCGAAGATGAATCGTATGCATACATTTTGCAAACGTTCAAGTTTGTTGAGCAGTTCAGTGATCTAAACAACTTTGATCTAACAAACAGATTTGATCTAAACAAACTATCTTTTTACATTAGTACCATTTCTGGTCGCTTGATGTAATTTAGTGTTTATTAGTGTAAACGAAATTGATGAGAGCAATTTTACCCCCTTCCCATGTATTGAGCGATTTTTGCCCATAATCAACCATTATCCTGAAGGTCTTAGCTATTCAAAAATACATATTTCATTTAGGTACCTGATTTTCCGTTAGCTTCTGAAATCATTTGTAGTTTTTTTTTTTTTTTTTTTTTTTCAATTTCAATTTATTTCCAAAAAAATCTTAACAGATTGTAGAAACTTAATATTTAGGTACATTTAAATTACAGTATATTAGTTCGTTTTTACAATATTTAAATTTATCACCACGTACATACAGTTACTTCATTATTGCTTTTAGGGCATCCAAATCATTTTTAAGATTTATTTACTAAAACCACAAATTAAAATAATTGATAAAAATAATCAAGAAATTAAAATCAGAAAAAGTCAGAATAATTAAAAAATGCTACTTAAAATTGTCAAAAAAATGACCAAAAAATTTGAAAAATTATTTAAAATTAACAAACTCATCGATCGAGTAAAAAGCTTTGTCTAATAAGAATTCTTTAAGTAACTTTTTGAATAAGCTTTCCACTTGAATAGTTTTTAAACTTTCTGGTAGCCTGTTAAAATAATATGGCCCTGAGTATTTTGTGTCTTGCCTTGCTGTGTTTAGTTTAATACATGGTATAAAAATGTTTAATTTATTTCTCGTAGTTTTAGTATGTGTATCTGAAAACTTTTTATAATGTGTTTCTTTATTCTTAAAAAACTCAGTTAGTAACTTAAAGAGATAGAGTGAGGTTAAGGTGAGGATTCTTAGCCTTTTAAAAATGGGTCGACACGACTCTTCCCTTTTTACCTATGCAATTATTCGCACTGCTCTCTTTTGGAGTATAAATATGGGTTCCCTATGACAAGCATAACAATTTCCCCAGATCGTAATGGCATAACTTAGGATAGCTTCAATATAGCTGAAATAAACATTTCTTGTTTGCAATTCATCCAACGACCTTCTTACAATACTTAAAGCATAACATGCCCGACTTAACCTACTTGTAAATATAATTACTTGTAAATATAATAAATATTTTGTTAAATGTTCGATTTTTATTTTAGATAGCCTGCGACACCTGGGCATAGTATACCAGGCAGTAGATTATCTTAGAACAAAATTGAAATTGAAGCGAATACGTCACGAGTCGTAAGGGCTCGGATATGGCCGCCAGATGTCCGCTACTCGGCCCACGCGGATATGCAAACTTTCGAAAAAGTCGCCAGACCTTGCGTAACCTGCGCGTAACGCTCACCAAAGACGTTCGTCCAGACGTACCTTTCTGCCCACATTCCTCGCACCCTCTTAACGGGCTATCATAATTGAACGCGTATACAAAATTTCGTATCTGTGCTGTTGACCGTTGAGGAGTCCTTTCGTCGGGAGCCAACCCTAAGTGCAGCAGTCATGTCATGGTGAAATTTAGAACGGGCTATCATAATTGAATGCGTGTACACAATTATGTGTCTCTGCTGATGACCGTGGAAGAGTAGCCTCGCTGGGAGCCGATCCCGGTTGTAGAATCAGGTCGGGAGCTAATGGGCCCTTGCTGAGTTGGCCACGAAGACCCATTCTGTTCAGGATTGGTCACACTCACGGGTCAACACCCATCCGACGGCCTCCACGCACGGGGTGCGAACCTGGGTAGGACTCTGGCCCTGGTCAGTTTACCCTGGGAATCAAACCTCTGGCGCTCCTGGACGGTCTGCGCACCGTGCGACGCAAGCCAATCGATTGTGCACTCCGACTAACATCTTGCGGTGTCGACTACAACGGGCGAGCCCGTCACCACATGACGTTTTAACGATTAGTCGTTCTGTCGCCCTGCAGTGAACGTATGTAGAAGACTTTGGACAGTACAATCCTACGTCCAGCTACGTCACAACCCGTGAGAGTCCAACGCCTTACCGCGAGTGAGCCAGGAATAAACCCGGCGGGCTCGAGATACTCGCGCCCTCACTTCCAATTGTGACCAGATTTCTCCGGTCTCTCGATTGGTTCCGAGTTCGAGGTCACTTGCGCGGTCCTCTCCCTTACGAAGCGGTGAAACGGTGTGCACCGAATCTATCGCGGACCAAGGCGTCCTTTGCCCGACTCTGAACCGGGATCGGATGGCCAATGGTCATTTCAAGAGCAGTCGCCGTAAGGTAGACAACTGCCCCCGCTCTATAGGAAACAATACAGTTCCCAGACTCCCCCGATTGTTAGTCGGAGAGCACAATC
The DNA here is from genome assembly GCA_944548615.1 of Micropterix aruncella. NCBI lineage: Eukaryota > Metazoa > Arthropoda > Insecta > Lepidoptera > Micropterigidae > Micropterix > Micropterix aruncella. Next base: position 15,056,714 of record OX155974.1, on the reverse strand, counting down.
GATTGGCTTGCGCCGCTCGGTGCGCAGACCGTCCAGGAGCGCCAGAGGATTGTTCCCGGGGGAGACTGGTTGACCCAGTGTCCTACCCAGGCTCGCACCCCATGCGTGGAGGCCATCGGATGGGTGTTGACCCGTGAGTGTGACCGACCCTGAAACAGAATGGGTCTTCGTGGCCAACTCAGCAAGGGCCCATTAGCTCCCTATCTGACTAACAGTCGGGGGAGTCTGGAAGCAGACTGTTTCCTATAGAGCGGGGGTGGTTGCGGACCTTACGGCGACTGCTCTTGAAACGACCATCGGCTACCCGATCCTTGGTGAACAGCCGGGCAAGCGATGCCGTGGTCCGCGTTAGATTCGTTATACACCGTTTCACCGCTTCGCAAGCGACCTCGAACTCGTAACCAATCGAGAGACTGGAGTAATCTGGTCGCAATTGGAAGTAAGGGCGTGAGTGTAAGCCCGTTGGGTAACACTCCTGGCTATCGCGGCGTTGGTCTCTTACGGGTTTGTGACGGGGATGGACGGTGGTCTGTTTTGTTCGAGTCTTCTGCGCTCACTCCAGGGAGATAGAACGACTAATCGTTAAAACTTCCAGAGGTGACGGGCTCGCCCGTTGTAGTCGACAACTCTAGTTGTAGAAACAGGTCATGCTCACCATAAAATGAATTGAATAAACATGTAAAATTTCAACTTTATAAGATAAGAAGAAGTGGTTCTAATTCAGCTTGTAAGATTTGATCTAAACAAACTAACATACTAACAAACATCGCAAGGTAAATCAAAGCTTGTAATAAAAAGGTTTCCGTTTATACGCTCTGGTACGTTACCCTAAAGATAGAAGTATATCACAGTTGTATTATGACAAATTACAATGTAATGTTATTTTGTTATTGAATGTTTAATTACTATTAGAGGCGATTACAGGCTTGAATAGGTTATTTGGAGTAAATTTTTTATTTGATGGCAAGGCTATTTCTGTAAGGTTGTACTATTTTTGTATCGATCGTAGACAGCCACGACAAAGTGCACGGCGATTGAGGCGCTGGCAAAACGCACGCTGTATGAGCCCGTTTCTTTTGTTTTGTTTCGGTTTCAGTTTTTTGGAGTTTACTCATTACGAATCGATTTCATTTAACCCCTCAAGACAGTAACTACCCGAATCGGTTACGATGTATTGTAGTCAAATCAACGATCAATTTCACAAGTTGGCATCTTTACGAGCACTTCTAATGATGTCTTTGCCATGTTTATGCACATGCATGCATGTCCATGCATGTTCATGCAAGTTCATGTTCATGAACAATGTTCATGAGCATCGAACTGCAGTTCGAATCATTTTCTCATCATCGTTGAGTTGGTGTGGAACAAATCGTGAATTGCTCTTACAAAGTCCTAAAACTTCGGGTAAAATGCGACGTACAGAAGAGGGAGGAATTGCCAATTACATTTCAAATAATAACTAATATTATAAAGAGGTAAAGTTTGTGACGTTGTAGGTAGTAATCTCTGGATCTACTGAACCGATTTTGAAAATTCTTTTACCAATAGAAAGCCACGTTATTTGTGAATGTCATAGGCTATATATTAATCCGAAAAATGAAAAGACTTTTTCGTGGTAGTCGGATTTGCAAAGTAAGCGAAGAATAAGCAAGCGGTCGAACGAAAACGTTTCTAACTAAGGCTGCCTTAACGATGAGAGATATATTAAGTTCTAGAGAAAAGTTGTAGAGCTTGATAATTCCTACAAAAAAATCAGCGACAGCATATGTCTAACTTTTATATTTAAGTCATAAAAAGTAGTTTTTCATATTAAAAAAATAATTTAAATCGTTAGGTTAGGTTTATTCGGTCATATTATCAACAATTATGAATTCTTATCAAAATAAGTAAATTTATCGTCTCAAGTGTTTAAAACAAAAGACTTTTCCCTTTTACTGCATATAATTTCACTTTTACTGCATACATGGTTAAAGAGATAAGACATTCACAAATAAGACACTCACAAATAACGGTAACATAGTCAAATTGGCATGCAAATACATACATACATGGCAGCAAAAATATAAACCTTGTTTTGGCAGACAGGAAATAAATCATAGCACTCAGTACTAACTCATAATTTCTTCACAAGTAAAAAGTTTTACCGCCCAACGAAGTGGGCACGGGTCAGCTAGTTTCAAATAATGTGACTGAAGCTTTTTTGTTCACTTTGATAAAATCACGCGTTTTTTTAGTCTTCCGCACGCAATCTATTTTCGCACGACCTGCGTAATTTAAGTTTTCCCTGCCCGATTAAAATCCCGAATACCACTCGAAAATTTGCATACGGGATAGATAATCATCACAGTATGCTTTTTGAAGCATATGGTGCATGTCACTTCTGGATTTACCGAGTTTAACCCCTCAAGACAGTAACGTCCCGAATCGGGTACGATGTATTGTAGTCAATGCTCACTAACGTCCCAAAACAGGTACGAGCGCGGCGCGACAAACCGCGCTCTCGACGAACTGAATTTACACCAAAATCACAGTGCAACCACCCCCTGTTAGATATGTGCGAGAAAGACGGATAAATTCTGTATTGTACGATTATTCAGTCGTGCTTCTCGCAGTCTAGAATCCTTAATATAATTGTTTGTATTCTGAGGTCACTTAGTCGAGTGTTGCCATTGCTCGGATTTGTGCTTCTCTTCGGATATTATGTAGCTTATCTTCGGATATATGTATGAAAATAAATTAAACGAACTGATAGATTTGGTAAAGCATGTAATAACGTACACAAATGTGTTTACAATTTCTAACCCCAAGGTTCGTATTTTGAGATAAAACGTCGATATCGCTGAATAAGTAGGTTTTTTCAGTTCTCCAACTTTCTAATAATTATTCATAATTATCTAATTGTTTTACAAAATGAGGTTGTAATGTTTTATATTTCAAATTTCAATGCGATCATTCTACAATTCTTCTTTTAATGATCCATTAAGTAGTTTCTTTCTTATGATCGTTTTTATAAAGTGCTATATTTTTGGTCTTCAACTCTCAGAAATGACAGGTGACTGCCAAGATTTACACCCGCCGCTTGAGGGTTAAAGCCCCCGGTATGAGAATTTGATGAACAGTAAAATCGTACTTTAAAACGTTGACAAAAAGCGTTACGTATAATGTCAAGTTCGAAAACTGAAAAGAGTGCGACAATACCCAACAGGAGACCATAGCTTCGATGAAATTTGCCATCTTCCGAGCCAACCCATACTGACCATACATTTGTCGAATCATGACATGAGACATACATATATCAAATCAGCAGATTGCAATCTGAGAGAATCACACTCCAGTCGCGCGTCGGAGCTGACACGCACATTTTTTTTAAATTCGGTTTAAATAAGTACCTATATTACGACCCGCTGGCATAGTGGTGATCCTGATCGTGATCAAAGAATTGTGAACGAGGTGAAACGGATATTGATATATATTTTGGTCCCCTCCTCCTCCGAGACGATTAGGACTATTTCCTGACTAAAGTCTGTCTGTGTTTGTGTCTGTGTGTTCCTCCACGATAGCGCCCAAACGCTGCATCCGATTAAGCTGAAATTTGGCATGCTGGCATCATTTGGTCATGGCAGGAGTTGAAAAGACCGTGGCTGATATCTGTCCACCAGGGGACGTGCTAGTCATACTTCAATATCGAAATATTGGTCTTTGAAATTTGGTACTTGCGGTACATAATGTACAATGTGTACAGCTTATACCTATAATATGTACCTATAATATACATAGTATATTATATGTATTTGTATAATTATACATATTATACATTATGTTTTATACATATCGTATATGTACATTAATTATACATATTCATATATGATATATATGCGTCGTTGGGCCGAAGCCACGTTGTGAAATATTGATTGGAATTTCTCTCAAACAACTGGAAGAAATATTTTTTAAACTTCGCCATATTTAGGAAAATCTACATCATATTAGAAAAGTAACATTTTTAATACTAAAGAAAATACTACAAATATAGTAAGAAAACACTACTAAAATACTACTCAAAGACTGTAAAAATCTTAGAAATACGTTCACGATTTTAATCCAACACATTCACTATCAAATTCAAATTCAAAATTCTTTAATAATCTATAATATTACATATATTTTTGAATTCAAAGCCATCCTAACTAGGCCTCGCCTGTACTAAGGTAGGCTTAACGGTAGGCTTATCAGGGGGGGGGGGGGGGAGCTTTGTTCACTTGCCGGAAAAGTCTTGGGGTGACCCAACCGATTTAAAAAAATATTTTTTTTTTATCGTGATTATTTGATTTTGATTTATTTGATAGCTTTGTGTTTTCAATCTCAAATATTGGACTCAGAGACTAGAAATTCGGTGCGCAGATGCGTCATAGGGTCGAAACTACATTGTTAAATTTAGGGGGGTTGAAAAGGGGGGGTAGGGGGTTTGGCGCGCGGTGGGTTGTCTGGCTGCTTGCCGGGATAATCTTGGAGTGTCACAACGGTTTTTTTTTGGTATTGTCAAATTCATTTTTGATTCTATATAATTAAAAAATATTTGATTGAGAGGTTTGTTATTTATTCATCGATGTATCTAATTAATATCTATATTAATATGTATAATCTCATGTAACGATATCTGATAGGTAGATATAAATATTGCAATATTTTCCAAGAAATTATCAAGTAGATAAGAAAAATGCTTACTCTTTGTTAATGTTGGTCACGAAGCAATGTTACTTCCTGATACTCTGTTATTCATGTCGTGGACACTTCCAATACTAAGAAATTTGACCTATATTAATTTTTCCCTTAGGACCTTTTAGCGAATTCTATTGTAACATGAGCTCGGCAATATTCCACGAGGAAGTACATCGGCATGATACCAGGAAAACCATTACCTACAACCGATCCAGTGTTGGACAAAATTTAGTCGACTAATGATTGACGATTGAATATTGACAACTAACGATGTATTCGGCGTTCATATACCAGTGTTTAATGTATGCTAGACAGCACCTCGCAGAAACTGCAATTAACGAAGACATTCACTCGCATCTTACCCGCGGTAGCTCCCTTTTATGCGTACCCCGAATACGACTGGCAAAAGTACAGAAAAGCTACTTGTACCTTAGCATTAAATTCTATTATCTACTCCCTACAAAATTTAAACAGCTGGAGGACATAAAATTTAAAAAAAAACATAGGAGATGCTGATAGGCCACCCTTTCTATAATCTGGCCGAATTTGAGGGCCATGATTTTTCAAATATTGTGCCCATTTAAATTACTTAAAAAATTAGAGCCTTATTGTCTGATAATTTTATATGATCTTATATCTGTACTTTTAGTTTAAAATGCATAACCTAGCTTTAATTTGATTATTTAACATTTTACTGACAATTTGAATATTACGATGAATAATTTTACTACATATCTTTTCGAATTACAACCTACTTCAAATATTAGGCTTCTATTTTGATTATTTATATTTATAGTTTGACAATCTAGTAGACTACCTATGTATGTTCAGTAAAGAGTAGTAACGAGACTTACTACCTAACCCAATTATTTTGACACGTCCAAGAGCGGCCTTTAGCCGTAAATTGGACACAACGAAAATGTAATGTAATGTAATGATTGATTAGTTTCAATCGTTAGTCGGTCGGTCGGTCGGTCGATCAAAACGATCCGCAGCGTGATTTTACACCAATAACAATAAACAAGTTATATATCTATATTATATATATATATATATATATATATATATATATATATATATATATATATATATATATATATATATATATATATATATATATATATATATATATATATATATATATATATATATATATATATATATATATATATATATATATATATATATATATATATATATATATATATATATATATATATATATATATATATATATATATATATATATATATATATATATATATATATATATATATATATACATATATATATATATATATATATATATATATATTTATATATATATATACATATATATATATATAGAAATATTTGATAGTTTTGTGTATATATTCTTTTTAGAATTGATCAATAAGATGATTATAAAGTAAATAATTATAAAAGCCACTTACATCGTGACGAAGGATTCCCTTGATCGGATTCGGGAATGCTTTAGGTGTTAACGAGAATGATGAATGCCTCTCACTTGCGGAAAGAGGAGTAGGTTTAAGTTGGGCCCATTTTTCAACTAGTAAACGCTCACCCTTCATCCAATTATCTCAAAAATTAAGCTACAATCCTTCTTTATACGTAAACTCACTCAATTTCCTATTATTTCAGGGGAAATAACAAGACAAGACGAGTTACTTGACAGATGGAACAATTTAAAATTTCGAATTTCGTTTTTTTATTTTCTAAAGGTGCGATATAAAGAAGCTGCGATCAATATTCAGCTGAAAACTTAAAACTAAAAGCGTGACATGCCCTCATATCAATGAAAGGAAGCAGTCAGCTCTTTCCTATTAGTTGGAAAGATTACCTTTAACCTAAATGGATTATTTACAATGAACGAAACATAAAATATGTAAAAATTCAATATTTTGAAATATTTGATAGTTTTGTGTATATATTCTTTTTAGAATTGATCAATAAGATGATTATAAAGTAAATAATTATAAAAGCCACTTACATCGTGACGAAGGATTCCCTTGATCGGATTCGGGAATGCTTTAGGTGTTAACGAGAATGATGAATGCCTCTCACTTGCGGAAAGAGGAGTAGGTTTAAGTTGGGCCCATTTTTCAACTAGTAAACGCTCACCCTTCATCCAATTATCTCAAAAATTAAGCTACAATCCTTCTTTATACGTAAACTCACTCAATTTCCTATTATTTCAGGGGAAATAACAAGACAAGACGAGCTACTTGACAGATGGAAGAATTTAAAATTTCGAATTTCGTTTTTTTATTTTCTAAAGGTGCGATATAAAGAAGCTGCGATCAATATTCAGCTGAAAACTTAAAACTAAAAGCGTGACATGCCCTCATATCAATGAAAGGAAGCAGTCAGCTCTTTCCTATTAGTTGGAAAGATTACCTTTAACCTAAATGGATTATTTACAATGAACGAAACATAAAATATGTAAAAATTCAATATTTTGAAATATTTGATAGTTTTGTGTATATATTCTTTTTAGAATTGATCAATAAGATGATTATAAAGTAAATAATTATAAAAGCCACTTACATCGTGACGAAGGATTCCCTTGATCGGATTCGGGAATGCTTTAGGTGTTAACGAGAATGATGAATGCCTCTCACTTGCGGAAAGAGGAGTAGGTTTAAGTTGGGCCCATTTTTCAACTAGTAAACGCTCACCCTTCATCCAATTATCTCAAAAATTAAGCTACAATCCTTCTTTATACGTAAACTCACTCAATTTCCTATTATTTCAGGGGAAATAACAAGACAAGACGAGCTACTTGACAGATGGAAGAATTTAAAATTTCGAATTTCGTTTTTTTATTTTCTAAAGGTGCGATATAAAGAAGCTGCGATCAATATTCAGCTGAAAACTTAAAACTAAAAGCGTGACATGCCCTCATATCAATGAAAGGAAGCAGTCAGCTCTTTCCTATTAGTTGGAAAGATTACCTTTAACCTAAATGGATTATTTACAATGAACGAAACATAAAATATGTAAAAATTCAATATTTTGAAATATTTGATAGTTTTGTGTATATATTCTTTTTAGAATTGATCAATAAGATGATTATAAAGTAAATAATTATAAAAGCCACTTACATCGTGACGAAGGATTCCCTTGATCGGATTCGGGAATGCTTTAGGTGTTAACGAGAATGATGAATGCCTCTCACTTGCGGAAAGAGGAGTAGGTTTAAGTTGGGCCCATTTTTCAACTAGTAAACGCTCACCCTTCATCCAATTATCTCAAAAATTAAGCTACAATCCTTCTTTATACGTAAACTCACTCAATTTCCTATTATTTCAGGGGAAATAACAAGACAAGACGAGCTACTTGACAGATGGAAGAATTTAAAATTTCGAATTTCGTTTTTTTATTTTCTAAAGGTGCGATATAAAGAAGCTGCGATCAATATTCAGCTGAAAACTTAAAACTAAAAGCGTGACATGCCCTCATATCAATGAAAGGAAGCAGTCAGCTCTTTCCTATTAGTTGGAAAGATTACCTTTAACCTAAATGGATTATTTACAATGAACGAAACATAAAATATGTAAAAATTCAATATTTTGAAATATTTGATAGTTTTGTGTATATATTCTTTTTAGAATTGATCAATAAGATGATTATAAAGTAAATAATTATAAAAGCCACTTACATCGTGACGAAGGATTCCCTTGATCGGATTCGGGAATGCTTTAGGTGTTAACGAGAATGATGAATGCCTCTCACTTGCGGAAAGAGGAGTAGGTTTAAGTTGGGCCCATTTTTCAACTAGTAAACGCTCACCCTTCATCCAATTATCTCAAAAATTAAGCTACAATCCTTCTTTATACGTAAACTCACTCAATTTCCTATTATTTCAGGGGAAATAACAAGACAAGACGAGCTACTTGACAGATGGAAGAATTTAAAATTTCGAATTTCGTTTTTTTATTTTCTAAAGGTGCGATATAAAGAAGCTGCGATCAATATTCAGCTGAAAACTTAAAACTAAAAGCGTGACATGCCCTCATATCAATGAAAGGAAGCAGTCAGCTCTTTCCTATTAGTTGGAAAGATTACCTTTAACCTAAATGGATTATTTACAATGAACGAAACATAAAATATGTAAAAATTCAATATTTTGAAATATTTGATAGTTTTGTGTATATATTCTTTTTAGAATTGATCAATAAGATGATTATAAAGTAAATAATTATAAAAGCCACTTACATCGTGACGAAGGATTCCCTTGATCGGATTCGGGAATGCTTTAGGTGTTAACGAGAATGATGAATGCCTCTCACTTGCGGAAAGAGGAGTAGGTTTAAGTTGGGCCCATTTTTCAACTAGTAAACGCTCACCCTTCATCCAATTATCTCAAAAATTAAGCTACAATCCTTCTTTATACGTAAACTCACTCAATTTCCTATTATTTCAGGGGAAATAACAAGACAAGACGAGCTACTTGACAGATGGAAGAATTTAAAATTTCGAATTTCGTTTTTTTATTTTCTAAAGGTGCGATATAAAGAAGCTGCGATCAATATTCAGCTGAAAACTTAAAACTAAAAGCGTGACATGCCCTCATATCAATGAAAGGAAGCAGTCAGCTCTTTCCTATTAGTTGGAAAGATTACCTTTAACCTAAATGGATTATTTACAATGAACGAAACATAAAATATGTAAAAATTCAATATTTTGAAATATTTGATAGTTTTGTGTATATATTCTTTTTAGAATTGATCAATAAGATGATTATAAAGTAAATAATTATAAAAGCCACTTACATCGTGACGAAGGATTCCCTTGATCGGATTCGGGAATGCTTTAGGTGTTAACGAGAATGATGAATGCCTCTCACTTGCGGAAAGAGGAGTAGGTTTAAGTTGGGCCCATTTTTCAACTAGTAAACGCTCACCCTTCATCCAATTATCTCAAAAATTAAGCTACAATCCTTCTTTATACGTAAACTCACTCAATTTCCTATTATTTCAGGGGAAATAACAAGACAAGACGAGCTACTTGACAGATGGAAGAATTTAAAATTTCGAATTTCGTTTTTTATTTTCTAAAGGTGCGATATAAAGAAGCTGCGATCAATATTCAGCTGAAAACTTAAAACTAAAAGCGTGACATGCCCTCATATCAATGAAAGGAAGCAGTCAGCTCTTTCCTATTAGTTGGAAAGATTACCTTTAACCTAAATGGATTATTTACAATGAACGAAACATAAAATATGTAAAAATTCAATATTTTGAAATATTTGATAGTTTTGTGTATATATTCTTTTTAGAATTGATCAATAAGATGATTATAAAGTAAATAATTATAAAAGCCACTTACATCGTGACGAAGGATTCCCTTGATCGGATTCGGGAATGCTTTAGGTGTTAACGAGAATGATGAATGCCTCTCACTTGCGGAAAGAGGAGTAGGTTTAAGTTGGGCCCATTTTTCAACTAGTAAACGCTCACCCTTCATCCAATTATCTCAAAAATTAAGCTACAATCCTTCTTTATACGTAAACTCACTCAATTTCCTATTATTTCAGGGGAAATAACAAGACAAGACGAGCTACTTGACAGATGGAAGAATTTAAAATTTCGAATTTCGTTTTTTTATTTTCTAAAGGTGCGATATAAAGAAGCTGCGATCAATATTCAGCTGAAAACTTAAAACTAAAAGCGTGACATGCCCTCATATCAATGAAAGGAAGCAGTCAGCTCTTTCCTATTAGTTGGAAAGATTACCTTTAACCTAAATGGATTATTTACAATGAACGAAACATAAAATATGTAAAAATTCAATATTTTGAAATATTTGATAGTTTTGTGTATATATTCTTTTTAGAATTGATCAATAAGATGATTATAAAGTAAATAATTATAAAAGCCACTTACATCGTGACGAAGGATTCCCTTGATCGGATTCGGGAATGCTTTAGGTGTTAACGAGAATGATGAATGCCTCTCACTTGCGGAAAGAGGAGTAGGTTTAAGTTGGGCCCATTTTTCAACTAGTAAACGCTCACCCTTCATCCAATTATCTCAAAAATTAAGCTACAATCCTTCTTTATACGTAAACTCACTCAATTTCCTATTATTTCAGGGGAAATAACAAGACAAGACGAGCTACTTGACAGATGGAAGAATTTAAAATTTCGAATTTCGTTTTTTTATTTTCTAAAGGTGCGATATAAAGAAGCTGCGATCAATATTCAGCTGAAAACTTAAAACTAAAAGCGTGACATGCCCTCATATCAATGAAAGGAAGCAGTCAGCTCTTTCCTATTAGTTGGAAAGATTACCTTTAACCTAAATGGATTATTTACAATGAACGAAACATAAAATATGTAAAAATTCAATATTTTGAAATATTTGATAGTTTTGTGTATATATTCTTTTTAGAATTGATCAATAAGATGATTATAAAGTAAATAATTATAAAAGCCACTTACATCGTGACGAAGGATTCCCTTGATCGGATTCGGGAATGCTTTAGGTGTTAACGAGAATGATGAATGCCTCTCACTTGCGGAAAGAGGAGTAGGTTTAAGTTGGGCCCATTTTTCAACTAGTAAACGCTCACCCTTCATCCAATTATCTCAAAAATTAAGCTACAATCCTTCTTTATACGTAAACTCACTCAATTTCCTATTATTTCAGGGGAAATAACAAGACAAGACGAGCTACTTGACAGATGGAAGAATTTAAAATTTCGAATTTCGTTTTTTTATTTTCTAAAGGTGCGATATAAAGAAGCTGCGATCAATATTCAGCTGAAAACTTAAAACTAAAAGCGTGACATGCCCTCATATCAATGAAAGGAAGCAGTCAGCTCTTTCCTATTAGTTGGAAAGATTACCTTTAACCTAAATGGATTATTTACAATGAACGAAACATAAAATATGTAAAAATTCAATATTTTGAAATATTTGATAGTTTTGTGTATATATTCTTTTTAGAATTGATCAATAAGATGATTATAAAGTAAATAATTATAAAAGCCACTTACATCGTGACGAAGGATTCCCTTGATCGGATTCGGGAATGCTTTAGGTGTTAACGAGAATGATGAATGCCTCTCACTTGCGGAAAGAGGAGTAGGTTTAAGTTGGGCCCATTTTTCAACTAGTAAACGCTCACCCTTCATCCAATTATCTCAAAAATTAAGCTACAATCCTTCTTTATACGTAAACTCACTCAATTTCCTATTATTTCAGGGGAAATAACAAGACAAGACGAGCTACTTGACAGATGGAAGAATTTAAAATTTCGAATTTCGTTTTTTTATTTTCTAAAGGTGCGATATAAAGAAGCTGCGATCAATATTCAGCTGAAAACTTAAAACTAAAAGCGTGACATGCCCTCATATCAATGAAAGGAAGCAGTCAGCTCTTTCCTATTAGTTGGAAAGATTACCTTTAACCTAAATGGATTATTTACAATGAACGAAACATAAAATATGTAAAAATTCAATATTTTGAAATATTTGATAGTTTTGTGTATATATTCTTTTTAGAATTGATCAATAAGATGATTATAAAGTAAATAATTATAAAAGCCACTTACATCGTGACGAAGGATTCCCTTGATCGGATTCGGGAATGCTTTAGGTGTTAACGAGAATGATGAATGCCTCTCACTTGCGGAAAGAGGAGTAGGTTTAAGTTAAATGAATTGTAAATAATCCATTTAGGTTAAAGGTAATCTTTCCAACTAATAGGAAAGAGCTGACTGCTTCCTTTCATTGATATGAGGGCATGTCACGCTTTTAGTTTTAAGTTTTCAGCTGAATATTGATCGCAGCTTCTTTATATCGCACCTTTAGAAAATAAAAAAACGAAATTCGAAATTTTAAATTCTTCCATCTGTCAAGTAGCTCGTCTTGTCTTGTTATTTCCCCTGAAATAATAGGAAATTGAGTGAGTTTACGTATAAAGAAGGATTGTAGCTTAATTTTTGAGATAATTGGATGAAGGGTGAGCGTTTACTAGTTGAAAAATGGGCCCAACTTAAACCTACTCCTCTTTCCGCAAGTGAGAGGCATTCATCATTCTCGTTAACACCTAAAGCATTCCCGAATCCGATCAAGGGAATCCTTCGTCACGATGTAAGTGGCTTTTATAATTATTTACTTTATAATCATCTTATTGATCAATTCTAAAAAGGATATATATATATATATATATATATATATATACATATATATATATATATATATATATATATATATATATATATATATATATATATATATATATATATATATATATATATATATATATATATATATATATATATATATATATATATATATATATATATATATATATATATATATATATATATATATATATATATATATATATATATATATATATATATTCATACATGTATGAATATATATAAAATATATATGAAACCACAAACATTTCATAAAAAACCGTAATAAAAATAATTATAAATACATTAGTTCACTTTCTGTAACGGCAGTCGTGTTTTTTTATACTTTTTAATATATTTGTTTCTTATATTATCTATTTATTTGTTCTATAAACTTCATATTATAATAGTTTATATAAATTTTTATTTCCATGATCATGCTATATCGATATTTTTTAAGTTTAATTTTAATTCATTTATCTATATTTTATCACATTTTATACGTTTCATTTTGATACTATTAGTCCAAAAGGGGGGTTGTCTGCTTGCCGAAAAAGTCTTGGGGGTGTAAACCATTTTTTGAGATGAAGATTGCACTGCGATTCGGTTAGTTGTAATATATTTTCATTTGGCAATAAGCTCGCATCTTTGTGTTATAAATTTTAATTGAAAATAAAGTTATTTTTTTAAATTTATTACTACCTCTCTACCTAATCAGCGCGTTAAAAACTTGCCTCAACCCTTTGAGGACCATAAGCTTTGCGGTAAGAGTATGGAAATGTTTGATACATAAAACTGTTAAAGGGCATGGAGCCGTCTACATATTAATTACCTTAATCACGTTTTTGGGATCTTTAACCCCTCCCCCCCCTCCCCCCTCCATGTCAACAGACGTAATCAGCGGGTTGACCCCCCCCCCCCCTCCCCTCCTAAGATTACGTAATCAGCCGAATTTGCGGAAAATGTGAAGAATCGTGAACCCACGGTCTCGTACTTTGGTCAGCCTCTGACAGTTTACTAAAAATTCCGAGTCATAATAGCGATTTCTATTCCTATTCTTTCTGTGTCCATGGTGCAAGACTCTGGAACGATCTTCCAGCAAACATAAGAGACTCGCATTCTTTACCATCGTTTAAGACTGACCTTAAGAATTACTACCTTTCTAAGAAGTAACCAGTTCTTCCCTTTCTCTCCTCTTCCTCTCCCAATTTCCTCTCCTCGGGCATTATAAGTTTTAAATTCTTCCACTTGTCTGCATGTTATGCAGACGGTCTGTATGTTATGTAATAATCTTTACTTTCACAATGTACCACTGTGTTTAGGTTAGTTGTAAGACATTGCCATGTGGCAATAAGCTCGCCTTTTTGTATAATAACTAAGTGCAAATACAGAGTTTATTATTATTATTATTAACCAAGTGTTTGAAGAATGTTTTAAAACATTTTAGTGTTTGAAAATATTTTAGAATGCTTTTAAAATGTACTTTATTAATTCAAAGTAATTACAAAATCTCAAACTATTTGGATTATTTTACAGATCCCAATCTTAAGATCGCAGTGTCTGTAAATACGGTATTGAAGAGGAAAGAAATATTTAAGAATGAATTTAAAAATGCACATTTTATGTGCATTTTAAATCTAAAACAGAAGAAAGTCTAAGTGCGTGGTCTGAATATTAGTACCTGTAATATAACAAAGAGGTTGACTTTAGAATTATTTTAGAAAAATAATGTATATTTATAAGTGCATTCTTTAATGTTGTTTAGACCAAAAAAAATGCGATGCGGGTGGCCATAGTTGCTTACGTAATCAGAACAGGCACTCTCTCCCCCTCGGTGATTACGTAATATGTGGACGGGCCCCAATGTGAAAAACATGTAAGTCAAGTTTTGTGACAATTGTTTCAATGGATTTTGTTAGGACATTATTGTCCCTGTGGTTCATTGGGCCCTATTGGAGTTGGCCACGAAGACCCTTTTGTTCAGGGTCGGTCACACTCACGGGTCAACACCCCTCCGGCGGCCTTCACGCATTAAGTGCGAGCCCTGGCCTGAGGGCTAGTTTCCCCCAGGAGTCAATCTTCTGGCGCTCCTGGACGGTCTGAGCACCGTGCGACGTTAGCCAATCGATTGTGTTTTCTGATTAACAGTCGGAGGAGTCGGGAAACTGTACTGTCTCCTATAGAGCGAAGGTAGTCGTTGACCTTACGGCGACTGCTCTTGAAACGACCATCGGCTACCAGATCCTGGGTGAACAGCCGGGCAAAGGATGCCGTGGTCCGCGAGATTCGGTATACACCGCTTCGTAAGGGAGAGGACCGCGCAAGCGACCTCGAACTCGTAACCAATCGAGAGACTGGAGAAA
Source organism: Micropterix aruncella (assembly GCA_944548615.1). Taxonomy (NCBI): domain Eukaryota; kingdom Metazoa; phylum Arthropoda; class Insecta; order Lepidoptera; family Micropterigidae; genus Micropterix; species Micropterix aruncella. The sequence goes on along the minus strand of OX155974.1, from coordinate 15,041,483 downwards.
TCTGGTCGCAATTGGAAGTAAGGGCGTGAGTGTAAGCCCGCTGGGTAACACTCCTGGCTATCTCGCGGTTAAGGCGTTGGCCTCTGCGCATGTGGCGGAGCTTGACGGTGGGCTGTTTTGTCCTAAGTCTTCTGCGCTTACCTCACGGGAGACAGAACGATCAAATTTCGTTAAAACTTCCTGAGGTGACGGGTTCGCCCGTTGTAGTCGACAGGTCTAGTTGTGGTCCATAAAGATGCAGTTACTACTTTTACCAAAATTTGATTATTTTATTATTTTATTCATGCGTATCTAATAAAAAACGTAGGTACTAAAAGAAAAAAAAAAAATACGTGTGTCACTCGGGGACTGCCGCGGTAAAGCTATTGCATAGCATTTACAACAACTTATGCAATTATAATTATTATTTTTTTTTCTGATATCAGATAACTGCGCTCTATCGGAAAACGTTCAAATTATTCCGAATCATTTGCGGCTTCGGAATAATTTAAACGTCTTCCGATAGAGCGCCGCGCACGAATTTTTTATTCGATAAAGCAAAAAAACGGATTATTCAAAAAAATCGTAGATAAAAAGATAGATAATTAAATTATCTTTAAAATAGTGCAGGTTTCATAATAATACGCCAAATAGTATTTGCGTACTAGTCGTTTTTGTGTTCGGTTAGACCTAATTTCACAAATTAATTACACTATAAACAATATCTAAAATATTCAAAGCTAAGAATATTAGTAAAATGTTCTTCTTTAACATATATTTTTTTTGAATCGTAAGCAGTACTCGTTTAGACGTAATTATCAGTTTAAATTCATTCATTTTCGATAAGAAATTTCTTCATTCGGTCGCCGCGCTGGCCTAGGCCCGCGATAAAAGCTATGCAATAGCTTAAAAATACGTGTGGCACTCGGGACTGCCGCGGTAAAGCTATTGCATAGCATTTTTTAACAACTTACGCAATTATAATTATTTATTTCTTTTATTTATGCAGTATGAAGAATTTTTTTCGGATATCAGATAACTGCGCTCTATCGGAAAACGTTGAAATTATTCCGAATTGATTCGGAATAATTTATACGTCTTCCGATAGAGCGCACGAATTTTATTCGATAAAGCAAAAAAAACGGATATTATTCTTCGACTATTCGAAAAAAATCGCAGATAAAAAGATAGATAATTAAATTATCTTTAAAATGGTGCAGGTTTCATAATAATACGCCAGATAGTATTTGCGTAGTAGTCGTGTTTGTGTTCGGTTAGACCTAATTTCACAAATTAATTACACTATGTAATATAAACAAAATACAAAATATTCAAATCTAAGAATATTAGGAAAATGTTCTTATTTAACATATATTCTTTTCGAATCGTAAGCAGTACTCGTTTAGACGTAATTATCAGTTTAAAATCATTAATTTTCGTTAAGAAATTTCTTCATTCGGTCGCCGCGCTGGCCTAGCCCGCGATAAAAGCTATGCAATAGCTTAAAAACAAATTGAAAAAGTCGCCATAAATATTCTATTTATTTATTTTTAATCACCATTGAGAAATATTTAATTTCTTTTTGAATAAATAAATATTTAAAATCACTTCGTTGGTCATTTGCAATATTTAAAAATAACGGCATATCTTTAAACAATATTTTTTTTATTTTTGGTAATATTAAGATACTGATATCCTAATAACATGGACAAAATATAATTTATACATTATTCCTATTCGATTATAATTTAAAAAATTATTTGCGCTTTGCTGCGAAATTTTGTTGCAATGTTAGCGTAAATATAAATAAATTGGCGAAATTTTATTATTTGTTTATTTACGTTTGTTTCAGAAAAACAAAGGCATTAGAAAGTACAATTTATAAATATATTAACTAGTAACTAGGCCATTAGAATGTCCCATAAAATACTCGATTTCATATAAGAATAAATAATTAATTTACCTGTAATTTAAAGACATGAGTGTTGGCAAAATATAATTTATACATTATTCCTATTCGATTATAATTTAAAAAAAAAATACGTGTGGCACTCGGGGACTGCCGCGGTAAAGCTATTGCATAGCATTTTTAACAACTTATGCAATTATAATTATTTATTCATTTTATTTATTTTATTTTTTCTGATATCAGATAACTGCGCTCTATCGGAAAACGTTGAAATTATTCCGAATCATTTGCGGCTGCGAAAGCAAATGATTCGGAATAATTTAAACTCTTCCGATAGAGCGCCGCGCACGAATTTTTTATTCAATAAAGCAAAAAAAACGGATTATTCGAAAAAAAATCGTAGATAAAAAGATAGATAATTAAATTATCTTTAAAACGGTGCAGGTTTCATAATAATACGCCAGATAGTATTTGCGTAGTAGTCGTTTTTGTGTTCGGTTAGACCTAATTTCACAAATTAATTACACTATGTAATATAAACAAAATCTAAAATATTCAAAGCTGAGAATATTAGGAAAATGTTCTTGTTTAACATATATTTTTTTCGAATCGTAAGCAGTACTCGTTTAGGCGTAATTATCGGTTTAAAATCATTAATTTTCGTTAAGAAATTTCTTCATTCGGTCGCCGCGCTAGCCTAGGCCCGCGATAAAAGCTATGCAATAGCTTAAAATGATTTTTAAGTTATGGGACACATGTCCTTAAAGGGTCAAGCATATATGGCAACACCGTTCAATCGTAATGATATGACACCGTGCTCGACGTTCTCGGTCGGTATTATGCGAATGGGGGAAAAAAATGTCCGTATCTATCTCACAATATGTATCAACATACGTACACGTCGCTGTGTGTTGACTCGCTCGCTCTGTGGGAGGGCAGTGGGAGAATATACAAAGTGTTTCAACAGTTCTTCACCATATTTTACACCATAAAGCGCAGAAAGCTCTCCTGGGGGTCACGGCGAGAAAGAAGCCACATCGATATTCATCAAACGACCTATTCAATGAGCGTAGACTTTTGGACATTAGGCTAATTAATGCAAAAGTGACCCTACTTTTTTAACCGACTTCAAAAAAGAAGAAGGTTATCAATGCGGTAGTTTTTTTAAAAAAAAATGTTACTTCAGAACTCCGTCCTTTATGAACCGATTTTAAAAAAGTCCCAAGAGGGACTTCCGAACTTTGACAGTTGATAGCGGCCATCTTGTTGAAACTACATCTGTCAAATTAGTTGTCATTTATTCTGTCTGTTTTACCAAATCACTATGGACGGATATAGCATTCAACAACAGTGTAAGGGACCGAGAAATATAGCGCGGCCTATACACATAGCTGCAGGTCTAAATGACGATTGAGATGTCTGGAATGCACGGCGCCTGATTAGCTATATTTGGAAAGGACATCTTGCGGTGTCGACTACAACGGGCGAGCCCGTCACCACAGGACGTTTTAACGATTAGTCGTTCTGTCGCCCTGCAGTGAACGTAGAAGACTTTGGACAGAACAAATCCAACGTCCAGCTACGTCACAACCCGCAAGAAGCCAACGCCTTACCGCGAGATAGCCAGTGTTACCTGGCGGGCCGACACTCGCGCCCTTGCTTCCAATTGTGACCAGATTTCTCCGGTCTCTCGATTGGTTCCGAGTTCGAGGTCGCTTGCGCGGTCCTCTCCCTTACGAAGCGGTGAAACGGTGTGCACCGAATCTATCGCGGACCAAGGCGTCCTTTGCCCGACTCTGAACCGGGATCGGAGGGCCAATGGTCAATTCAAGAGCAGTCGCCATAAGGTACGCAACCACCCCCGCTCTATAGGAAACAATACAGTTCCCAGACTCCCCCGATTGTTAGTCGGAGAGCACAGTCGATTGGCTTGCTCCGCTCGGTGCGCAGACCGTCCAGGGGCGCCAGGATGGGTGTTGACCCGTGAGTGTGACCGATTTGGAAAGGGACATTAATATTTCGCCCATGATTGCGTCAGTTTTACACAGACTATCTTTCTAGGGTTTAGTAGGTAATGGTATCGTCATTCACATAGGCTAAGTGCATACTCTCAACAAAACAGTCACATAATACCCATGTATTAGGAGAACGGCATGAAAGTAAACCGTCGAAGATGCAATCAGACATTGTGATAAGAATATATCCAAATATAAGAATTTTACTTGTAATTTTAGATAGCGATAGAAACTGTTTATATTTGTCAGCTGATAGCAGCTATTCGACAATGAAAATAATAATAATTTCTAAGAAACCAGACATCAACTGTACGGCTCACTGAATTAGCAGTTAGCAGCAACAGCTGTTCACACAAATATTCCCATACAATTCATATTTTATAGCATTCCATTTATTTGAATATATACAGGGCGAGTTTTAATCAACCGGCATCCTTCAAGGGGGTAAATCAGTACGAGCAACTAAGCAACTTTTTATATATTTTTTTGGAAAAATAAAAAAATATTTTTTTTTTTTTAAAGCTATTGCATAGCTTTTATCGCGGGCCCAGCGCGGCGACCGAATGAAGAAATTTCGTAACGAAAATTAATGATTTTAAACTGATAATTAAGTCTGAACGAGTACTGCTTACGATTCGAAAAAATATATGTTAAACAAGAACATTTTCCTAATATTCTTAGCTTTGAATATTTTAGATTTTGTTTATATTACATAGTGTAATTAATTTGTGAAATTAGGTCTAACCGAACACAAAAACGACTACTACGCAAATACTATCTGGCGTATTATTATGAAACTTGCACCATTTTAAACTTAATTTAATTATCTATCTTTTTATCTACGATGTTTTTCGAATAATCCGTTTTTTTTTGCTTTATCGAATAAAAATTCGTGCGCGGCGCTCTATCCGAAGACGTTTAAATTATTCCGAATCATTTGCTTCCGCAGCCGCAAATAATTCGGAATAATTTCAACGTTTACCGATAGAGCGCAGTTATCTGATATCAGAAAAAAGAAATAAATAAAATAAATAAATAATTATAATTGCATAAGTTGTTAAAAATGCTATGCAATAGCTTTAACGCGGCAGTCCCCGAGTGCCACACGTATTTTTTATTTTTTTTGTTTTTTTTTTTAAATTTGGAGAACTTGACTGTTAAATAAAAGTTTGATAACCGTTTGAGCACGCTGCGTAATACAGGCTCTGCCTAGTCAAGTGATAACATTCCGTTGAAACCCTACTCTTGAGGATTTTAATTTGTTTTATTTTATAAAAAAAACGATAAAATTGATTTTGGCAAAAATAACATAACAAAATTATAAATATTTTTTTTTGCAAAGCAGATAAGATTACATTTGTGTGGATTTTATCACCCCACTAGATTGTATATATTATCTGTTCTGTGGTGATAGTATTTAAGAAATAGTGACTTCACTTTTTTTTATTTTTTTATTCATTCATTCCGATCGCTCATTCATTCAAAAAAATTAAGGTAAATATAATATATAAATGTGTATATAAATAAAGAACTAATATTAAATAAAGAATATGAAAATATTTAAGTTTATAGATAAGTAAAATAAATAAATATATAGATAAATAAATAACTAAATTGACCAATAAATTAAGTAGCCTAAGTAGGTTTCTTACTATGCACATATAAAGTTGTAAATCTAATTAATTAATATAATATTATCAATTTATTTTAAACATAATCAACCGAAACATATTTCTTGACCAGTACCAGGTGACAGATATGTCAAATATGTCCTAAGTCAGGATGTGGAAAGGATATTTCCAGGGCTTTAAAATGTGTATTGTCATGAACGAGAGCCTAATTATAAGCAAATTAATTATGTAAAGTAAGGAATAAATAAGTAAATACAAATAAAATAAATATTACCTAATCGTTACTCGTATGTTTTTTCGTCATTATCAGTGCGTTAATTTTCAAGATAATCAATGATAATCATGACTACGAACTCTTTGTCGAAACGAATCTCGGTCCACACGATGTCAATGTCATACATTTAATTTGGTATTATGTATGCCGCTTTGAAGAATAACTATGATCATATGCTATGGGAATTGAAAGATGCAGAGATATTAGTAAAACTTACTTTTTTAGGTTTTCAGTATCTACAATGTAGTGGTTCACTGTGCGACTGATTACAATAAAACCAAAATAATCAGTTTAGTTAAAACATCAGAAAAAATAAAATAAAAATAAAAATGACAAAAAAACACAATAATAGAGTAAAAAGAGGAAATACAAGACAAAATGCAAAGATATCATTAACACTTTAGCCACTAAAGCATTTTCGACGTCACTCGATTAATATTCCTCCAG